>APFE031288899.1:170931-192773 GCA_000404065.3 Pinus taeda
ATAATATGTGTGCTTTGTTTATAGTTAATTCCATGGAGAGGGGTTACATATGGTATTAGAGTGGAATCATATTTTCCTTTGCTTTCTTGCTTCAAGGGTAACTTTCAAGTTGTTCTAACTTCAGATTCTAGAGTCCATTTGGGGAGTTCCACATACGTTAGAAAGCTAATTCCTAGAACTATCCATTGGATGGTGTCTAATTTATCTTTGAGTGTTTCTACGGCTTGGAGGCTAGCTCCAAAAATCTATGTTCTTTTTCCCTCTTTATACAACTGGAACTCTCTTTTCAGAATGTGACAACATTAGCTCCACCTGGTGATGGGGCATTGAATTGCAATGCGTTGGGAACCTACAAACTATGAACTTATCTTTTGGGTATGGAGTCTTTTTCTAAACAAATAATAATTTTGTGAAAGTGGAATTTTCAAAAGAAACTAGAAATTTCATATAATATTAACAATACACACACCGATATTTACAATGGTTGTAAGAAAGGTATCTTTAATTCTGGAAATAGAGTTTGAGGAATTGACCATTTACTGGCAGCTCCAATGATTCGCCGTCCATATTTTCGAGCAGGTATATATTATTTCCTTTCTCTTTTGCAATTTTGAAAGGGTCGAACCAAAGTGGATCAAATTTTTTGTGTTTTCCTTTTTCTTCACATCGAACGTCCCATCGGAGAACTAAATATCTTGGTTGAAGAGGTTGATCCTTGGCCTTCTTGTCAAAATGGGATTTCATCTTCTGTTGGTAATATACCAATCTACCTCCCACCTATTCTCTATTTTCATGAAGTTCGACTAGTTGGTTTATCCTTCATGTCAAAGCACTTGGCTCTTCCTCAACTTCCTGCGATAACGTTTCTAGTGGAATTGCCATTTGGATTGGGAAGATTGCAGACTTTCCATACACTAGCTCAAAAGGTTATTTTCTAGTGGATTGTTAAATAGTCCCTTGGTTGTCCCAAAGGGTGAACTTCAATTGTGTGTCCCTATTCCTCTGATTCTCAGTGACGGTCTTCTTCAGCACTCTCACCGTAGTTTTGTTTGAGGACTAAACTAAGTCGTTACCTTGAGGAAGTATGTAGTGGAGTGCCTGATGATGATATTGAATTTTTGGAAGAAGCCAGTGAACTTTGCAAATTTTAAGACTTGAGCATTGTCAGTGATAATTTTGATAGGACAACCAAAGCGAGATAATATGTTCTCCTCCATAAACTTGATTACCATTGGGTCTGTAGCATTTTTGTATGGGATGGCATCTATCCACTTGGTGAAGTAATCCATGGCCATTTATATCCACTCATTTCGGCCAGTTAAAGGTGGGTTTATTTCTCCTATGAAGTCTATTCCCAATTGTCTGAAGGGTTCTCCCATATGTACTGGAATCAGGGGGAGAGGAGAAAGTTTTTGTCTCTCAACAAACACTTGGCACTTCTAACATGACCTGACTTGGGAATGAACATTTCCAAACAATGTACGCCAGTAGAATCCTTCTTTGAGGATTTTGGGAGCTATGGTCTTCTAGCTGTGATGAACTCCACAAAATGCTCCATGAAATTCCTCAATCACTGTATGAGTTTCGCCTTCTAGCAAACATAACACTAAAACTCACATCGGGTCCTTCCAGTAGAGTTGACCATTGGATATGATATAATTTTGAGCTCGTAGTCTCAGAGTTCTATACTTAGATTTATCTAGCCCTAGTGGGCACTTCAAGAATAAGAGATAATGGATGATATTCTTATACCAGGGTGATCCCTCATATTTAGCATAGATATTTGCTCTGATGTTTTAATCATGTACTTGAACTTCTGTTCTGCCTTCCTTTATTATCATGTTTATTCCCAAAGCTTGGCAATTATATTCTAATAAAATATTGGCCAACCCCTAGCCTTTTATGAAATTAGTAGGCTTTATTTCTAACTCATACTCATGTATCTTTTCTATCCACCTACCCCTTTTTCCTTCACTGTCTCCTTGCACAAGGATGTCCATGACTACTGTCGTTGGGACAAATGCTGTTATTTCTAATTGTAGCACATACACTTGAAATGCATTCGAAGCCTTCAATAGTGCATAGGATTATTTCTCCAAGATGTTATATTTCATCTCAGCACCCCTCAGGATTTGGCTAAAGTAGGCTATGGGCTATTCATAACCATCTTTATTCTTCTATAGCAAAATTTGGCAATAGTATGCAGAGAAGCAAAAGAAAGATATAGAAATGCATTGAGTAGTTAGGGATGACTAGTATCGGTGCTTCAACCAAAGCTTATTTAATTCTAGTAAAAGAGTCTCAGGGGGTAGGGCTCCACTTGACTTCATTTTCCTTTTTTAGTATATTTGTAATTCCCTTCACTATTTTTGCATAGTTGGGTATGAAACTCCTCAATAAAATGATTCTCCCCAAAAAGGCTTGGACCTCTTTCTTATTTTGGGGTGGATGAATGTCACTGATAGCTTTGACTCGCTTAGGATAAATTTTCACTCATTCTTGTGCTACTATGTGTCCTCGTAGGTTCCCCTCACTCAGGGAAAACTGATATTTCTTGGGATTCAAAGATAATCCAAACCTCTTGCATTTCTCGAAGGTCAGCTTCAAGTGGAGGATGTGTTCTTCATCGGTATTAGAGAAGATTGTGATATCATCCAAATATACCACTATGAACTTGCCTTTCTCCCCTACAAAAGCTATATCCATAACTCTCTGAGACATGGCCCCTGCATTAATAATTTGAAAAGGCATGCGAGCATACATGAAATTTCCCTAAGGGGTGGTGAAAGAAGTCTTCTTCTACTCATCAGCGTGGATTGCCACTTGGTTGTAACTAGAACACTCATCCATCATGGGAATTTTGACTGACCCAACCACCTTCGGAAATATGTAATCCATCTTAGGCAGCAGGTAGTTGTGTTTCAACAATGCCTTGTTAGGGTTCCAAAAATATACACATAGCGTTATTTCTCCATTGTTTTTTCAGACTGGGACTAGGTTAGCCACCCACTCCGAGTACCTTAAAGGCACTATGGTTTTAGGCTGTAGAAGTTTCCTCACTTATTTGTTAATGGAGGGGGGTAAGAGTGGATTAATCTGCCTGAGCTTCTACTTTGATGGTTTTATTCCACTCTTTAAAGGAATCTTATGATGTATGATGTTAGTATCAAATGCTTTTAAGTCCTCATAAGACCAAGCAAAAATATCCTTATAGATTTTGAAGAGATTTAAATACCTTTGTTTATATTGCGAGGGGATTCCTTTTCATAGTCTGACCATCTGGGGTTCATCCTATGAGCCGATATTGAAGTATTCTACTTTTTCATCCATCTCCGAAGCCACTAGTTTGGAGGCTACATCATCCTTGTTAAATAATCTTTCCAGTGGGACTAGCCCATGAGGAATGGTATTCCCTTTCAGTTGTAGAATTTTATGTCTAGCCACTAAATTTTCCCACGAAGTTGGTTCTTGATCTACCTCTTTTTCCTCTCCTGGATCAATGGTTGAGTTGGCGAACTCCCCAACTACTTATACAAATCGTTTGATCTACTCATCGTCCTCTAATACCTGCCAGTGCTTGACATTATCAGGTATAAAGGGTCTGTATCTGACCACCACCTCGTACCTGAGAAGTGGATTTTGAGGAGGTTTGAAATTTCTTCTTGCTATAGCAATGGAATGCACCATTATGTTTCCTTCTCTGGGCATGAATTGGATATTAAAGGGCAAGGAAGAAGTTATCAATTAAATCCAATACTTCATTTCGGTAAGTCCTGAATCTGGGGTGTTTAGCCTGGCGTTGGTTTCTGATCTACTTTACAATCAGCTTGGAGTCAGTGATTGAATTTCTCAAGAAGTCGGTTATTGATTTGCCTCTTTTTCCAAACTTAATCTAATTAGCTCAAGAAGTTGGCATTTTATTTGCCTCATTTTGCTCTCCTTGATCAATGGTTGAGTTGGTGAACTCCCCAACTACTTCAATCAATCGTTTGATCTGCTCATCATCCTCGAATACCTGCTAGTGCTTGACATTATCAGGTATAGAGGGCCTATATATGACCTCCACTTGGTACTTGAGAAGCATATCTTGGGGACGTTTGAAATTTCTTGCTGCTACAGCAAGGGAATCATCCATTCTATTTCCTTCTCCAAGCAATAATTGAATATTAAAGGCTAGGAAGAAGTTATCAATTAAATCCCATACTTCATTCCGGTAAGTCCTAAATATTGGGTGTTTAACCTGGCATTGATTTCTAATCTTCTTTACAATCATCTTGGAGTATCCATGCATAGTTAAGCATTAAATATTCATATTCCTTATTGTTTGTAGCCCAAGGAGCAATGCTTCATACTCTGCCACATCATTGGTTTCCTCAAACTCAAGCTTAAATGAGAGGGGTATTAGGCTGCCCTCAGGAGATACCAATAATACTCCTGCTCCATTTCCCTCTTTGGAATTCGCTCTGTCAAAGTATAATTTCCACACTTTGTTTTCATTTGTTTGCTAGTGTTCTAATTGCATCATTAGGTGTGCTGGTGTTTTTTCTAAGATGGTCTCATCTTCTTCTAGGAACAAGCAAGATAGGTCAGTTTCTTTTCCATACACTGGGGAATTTTTAGAACCTTCAGTTGGGGTCATAATTTTTACAAATATGGAATCTCTATACAACCTCCTTTCTTTGGCTCCATAAGTGGGAATAATGGCATAAGTTATATCTAATTTGATAGAGCCCCCACCTTGGAACCCCAACACCTAGATAGGAGCATGTCAAATTGAGGGGGAATATCTGCCACTACTATGTCCATCACTACGCTCTTCACAGGAATTTGAGCCAGGTTTACCACCAAATATTTTATCATTCCCAAGAATTTGACCCTCTTAGATTTAAAGGAGTATAGTTCCTTGTAGGGCCTGGTGATCTGCAAGACAAGTTGTTCCATGACAGCTAAGGGCATGAGGTTATGCGAGGCTTCGGAGACAAACATGAAGTTATACAATAAGATGTAATGTATTACTAGGATCACATAGAAGGGTGTAGTGGAAGGATCAAGTTCTTCAACATGAGGCCCAAAAGCAACCATTGGTATTTCTTCTTGAAGGTTTAAACAATGATGGGTTAGTACTAAGGTGGATGGAAAAATGAACTCAAAGACTTGGGCTTTATAAGTGGGATGCTTTAGAAGTTCAATTAGAGGAACAAGAATCTTTACCTTTTCAAGTTCCTTCTGAAGATTGAATGTAGGTTGGCCTTTTTCTACACCTCCTAGCTCTGCTTCTCTTTCCTTATCATTGGTAATTTTTATCACAACAAGTTCCTTCTCTTCTATGTGTACCTCAGAGCTATTGCATTCCTTATTTGAGGATACTTTTACCTTGGATGAGTCAGGATTCATCTTACCTTTCCCTTTATCTGGAACTGGGGAATATCTTAGGTAGTAGTTCCCTCTTGTTGCTCTAGTTCCTCGACTTCTTTCTTGAAGATCTTAGATCATACCTTCGGTGTAACCATGCTTGCATGAAACCCACAAACTATTTACAATAATCACCTATGTCCTCATTTGCTGCTACTTCTCTATCCTGACTTGTCTCTTGGTGAGCCATGTTTTCATTTTCTTCTTCGGAGAAAGATGAATACAAGTTTCCCTGCATCTCATGTGTATCTGATGGTTGTCAGCAGGATCATCCTCTAAATATAGAGGAGGAGGGATCTGATCGAGTTGATCTTTTCTTTCCCTTTGAAGTATCTGCAATGATGGCCTTTTGTACTATGGGTTATAACCTCGGTTGTTGCCTTGAGCATTTTGTTTCAAGAGACTCTTGTTCTGCAATTCAAGTTTCACCACCTTATGCAATAAACTCCTGATGAGTTTATCCATTTCTTCCCACTTCGGATCTAGTGATTCTTTATCTTGACCAGAGGAGGATTTTTGTTCTTTCCCACTTTTCTTCTCACTAGGTTCATCCTTACCTCTTGACTTCCCTGCCGAGGTGAAATTTTATTCTACCTCAAGAGCATCAACTTGGAGTTGACCCAAAGTGCGAGACTTCCTTTCTCTTAGGGTAAAACCAAAGTTGGATTCAAAGGCTCCCACAAATACTATGCGAGCAGCAGCTTGAGGAGGCTTTATCTCACCAGGGAGGTTATTTTACTACTTATTGAATCTTTTTAAGAATTCTTAAATATCCTCTCCTCGCTTCTTCCTTATAGCATTGAACTTCGTGAGGACATACTCATGATTTCTCTTTTCACCCAACTTTTATGTGAAAGATTGTTTGAGTTCCTCCCAGGTAGTTATGGAGGCACTAGGTAGGGATTTAAACCATTTTATGTCTTCTCCATCAAGGGATTGTACAAAGAGTCTCAAGACCAAATCCAGTTGTTCTACATTTAGATTCTCAATAAAGGCCCAGAAGGTTTTGTATGTGTCTTTGTGCAATGTTTTCATCCTCCCCATTGAACATAGGAAAAAACTTTAGGTAGTCCTGAGGCATAACACTTAGGGGTTGAGGTAAATTAAGAGGGGAATATTTATTAAGTAAGAAACCCAAAAAAGCCATCTGAATTAATGGGGGGGGGATTAAATTTTTTTGGAGGAACTTGGGCCAAAACCACTGTGGTTGGAGTGGCTAGACTGAGAGTAGAGTATGTAAGGATATTAGGAGTAAAGTCTAAGTAGTGAATGGAAGTGTGTTGGGAGTTAGAAGAGGAAGCTTCAAAGAATGATGGGACAGTAACATAGGTATTAGGAGTTTTCTCCTACCAGGCTCTCTTGAAAATTAATTTCTCTGGGTCAAATATAGATGGGGTTTTCTACTGAGAGGTATCTGAGCAAGTGTGAGGCTTTCTAAAAGCCAAGATGATTAATGAGAATGGGATTTGTGGAGTCACCAAGGTGATGAGGATGCAATCAGAACATCTTCACTCACCTATGTAAAGAGTGCTTAACTTGTCGTATCCTAGGCGAAAAATCCTTCAATGCATTCCCCGGAAACGGCGCCAAAAGATGTTGTCGATTCTAGAGACAACCTCTGATTGCTTACAAGACCAATGCATGGAACATCTAACATCTAGATTTTGTGTGTCTTATATGATTCTTAGGAAGCTAGAAACATCACATATATTTTCGTACATATGTCTTAATATATATAATAAATAGTAAGGGTTGGTTCATTCATCTAAAGGCATAAGCCATGTATTTCTGGTACTCCTTCACATATACAACTCATAGAAACATATGTATTAACTAGTGGGGGCCGAGTAGTTAAAGGACCTATAGTTTAATAAGCTTTGGTAGAGAAATGAGAGAATATAAGGAGATAGAATAACTCATCACATAGAGCTTGAAGCATCAATAATTCTACACTCATCACATAGAGCTTGAAGCATCAATAATTCTACACTCATCACATAGGGCTTGAAGCATCAAGAATTCTACAATTATCTGAGTTACAGGTAGACATAATGGATGAAAAAGGATTGAGTGCGATGATTCATGGAGCACAATTTTAAAGATATAATCTCAAAGATCCATGCAGGAACATGCATTAACAAGTCAATACAAATTAATCTGTAAGAACTTATGAAACATTTCTAGCAGCTATGATTACCTGAAGTCAGAGAGGAAACGTGAACATAATTGAATTTAAATAGGGGGGTAACATACTGTAGTACTCGAAGGAGGAATCACCACAATTTCCTTAATATTCTGAAAGACATATATCATAAAGTCATACAGTCTTGAAAATAATGTGTAGTTCTTTCTTTAGGATTATGAACCTCTCTGAAGTGTTGCTTCCAACTATTTATTTGGAGAGGGGAGAATTGAAAAAAAATTACGACAAAATATCTCAGTCGAGCCTCAATTGTTAGATCTACTAGTTGTCTCAGCCTCGGATGGATCTGTGGCCCAAAAAGACTATAATCAGATTAATTGCCCCATTAAATTCCGACAAGTACATGATAACAAAACAAGTCAATTTACAAAGGAAAAATTATGCAAAATATCTTAATTTCCATCCTTGTAATGGCCTTTTCTCATGTTGTTGCTTTCCCACAGTCTGGCCTCCTGTGTCACTCAGTCAATTCCCATTGCTTCTACCTTTGTTGCTCGAATCATTCGTTATTCAAATATAGGAGTTGTCAAGTATCAGTTTCATGCCATAGTACAGAAGCACAGGTCACCTGAGGTGGTACTTTGTCTTCCCTCTACATGGAGCACCATGCTGGATCATCAAGTGCTCCCAAGCTTCCATGTATTCATTTACTCTGTTAGTGTCATCCCCGATTTATGTCATAAGGGGCCTTAGAGGGTTAGCCCATGCCGATTTTCAAATGCTCTATATCCTCTCTTAAATGCCTCAGATGCCGACACACCATGCCTTTAAAGTTCTGCATTACCTCGTTGCGGAGTTATCGCATTAGGATTTCCCATTAAAAGTCCTTATGGGATGGGGCATTTTGATGCACTTTAGCCCCTTTTGCTTCATTTGACCAGGGGCTATGACCAGGTGCTTAGTCCTTGAGAGATAGGGCCTTTGCATTCCCCTCTGGGGGTATTTTTCCTTTGTTACATGGAATCCCACATTTTGGTGATTTCTGATGCTCACATTTGGTGCCTCCTCCCCAACATTGCAATATTCGATGCGTGATGCGGTTTCGCCCACTTGGAAAAAGCATAAGGGAGGGTCTACACCTTCTATAGCTTGCAATTTCCAAATGCTGATTGGTCCCACCTAGGATATCACAATCGGACATTTCATAACATCGTCTTTGTTTGCACCCTTTGATACTTGCAATCATCAATATGTGGGATTTTCTATCCTTCTTAGCTCTTGGTTATTCACTCTCCCTGTGACCACTGGCTAGCCCCCTTATCATAGGTTCGCAATCCAAAATTTCCTTTTGATGCATAACACACCACAATCACCAATCACTGATCATCGATCACCCTCCTTGCTTAGCCCCTGGCTATTTTAGCTCTTTATGTGATCTTGTTCCAACCCCCTTATTAGAGCCCATTTCTCGGTGGATTGCAATCGAGGTTTTAACCTTGATGTAATAACATGCCTCAACCTGCAAATGCTAAGTTACGATCTCTGATGTGACATCAAGCTCTACCACGTGTCACCTTGTGAGTGGTGACATGTGTCACTTGAATATGCCCCCATAGGACTTGTGAAAATGTTGGATCAGCATCCCATGTTTCCTCTATACTACCACGTGATGACTTCAGCTGCCACATGGCCCCATTGGAACAAGTAATATTCTGCCACATGGTGCCCTGGAGGAGAGAGAAAATGTCCATCTGCCCGTAGTTTTTCGCTGATTTCCTTTGCAAATCATTTTTGGTGCTTTCCAGTGATTTACACTTATCGACATATTCCACCTACAATTTCTTAAGAGTGACTAGTTGAAATTGTTGATTGCCAATTTGTGATTTGTTTGGGCGGTTGCGATCGTTGATATGTCGTATGGTTGTAAGGTGTGATTGCTAACTTGTGGGCTTACCGATATGTGGGATCATAAATTTCTGATTGCCGATGCCCCCAGATCTCTAATCACAAATTGCTGATATCGACGATCACTGATTGCAAATTTTCTCCAAAATCCCCTGCAGCGTTAGAAAATTTTGATTTGTGGGTTCCAGGATTAAACTTAAACATTTTCCTTTGCTTTCTAGTTTTCAAGGGTAAAGTTCAACCTACTCTAACTTTTGATTTTGGAGTCCATTTGGGGATTTCCATATACTTTTGGAAAGCTAATTCTGAGAACTATCCATTGGACGGTGTCTAATTTAGCTTTGAGTGTTTCTATGGCTTGGAGGCTAGTTCCAAACATCTCTTTTCTTTTTCCCTCTTTGTACAATTGGAACTCTCTTTTTAGAAGGTGACGACATTGGCTCCACCTGGGGATGGGGCATTGGATTGCAATGCTTCGAGAACCTATAGACTGTGAACTTCTATTTTGGTTATGGAGTGTTTTCTAAACAAATGATAATTTTGTGAAAGTGGAATTTTCAACAGAAACTGGAAATTTCATATAATAATTACAATACACACACCGATATTTACATTGTGTGTAGGATAGGTACTTGTAATTTTGGAAATAGAGTTCGGGGAAGTAACCGTTTATTGACAGCTCAAATGATTCAAAGTACATATTTTCAAGTAGGTACATATTATTTCAGTTTTCTTCTAAAATTTTGAAAGGAACAAACCAAGGTGGATAAAATTTTCTGTGTTGGCCTTTTTATTCACGTCGGACATCCCATCAGAGAACTAAATCTCTTGGTTGAAGAGGTTGATCCTTGGCCTTCTTGTCAAACCAGGATTTCATCTTCTATTGGTAATATGCCAATTTAACCCCCTCCTATTCTCTATTTTAATGAAGTTCGACTAGTTGGTTTATCCTTCATGTGAAAGCATTTGGCTCTTCCTAAACTTCCTACAATAACTTTTCTAGTGGGATTTCCAATTGGATTGGGAAGATTGCAGCCTTTCCATACACTATCTCGAAAGGCAATTTTCTAGTGTATCATTTAAGAGTCACTTGGTTTTCCCAGAGGGTGAACTTTAATTGGGTGTCCTGGTTCCTCTGATTCTTGGTGATGGTCTTCTTCGGCACTCTCACCACAGTTTTCTTTGAGGACTCAGCTAATTCGTTACCTTGAGGATATTAGGTAGTGGAGTGCCTGATGATGATATTGAATTTATGGCACAAAATGGTGAAATTTTCATATTTGAAGACTTGAGCATTGTCAGTGATAATTTTGATAGGACAACCAAAGTGATATAATATATTCTCCTCCCTAAACTTGATTACCATTGAGTTTTGTAGCGTTTTTGGTTGGGATGACCTCTACCCAAGTGGTGAAATAATTCATGGTCATTAATATCCACTTATGTTGGCCACTTGAAGGTGGGTTCATTTCTCCTATGAAGTCTATTCCCCACTGTCTGAAGGGTTCTCCCACATGCACTGGAATTAGGGGGAGAGGAGAAAATGTTTGTCTCTCAGTAAACACTTGGCACTTCTGACATGACCTGACTTGGGAATGAACATTTCCAAATAGTGTAGGCTAGTAGAATCCTACTTTGAGGATTTTGTGAGATGTGGTCTTCTAGTTGTAATGAACTCCACAAACTCCTCCATGAAATTCCTCAATCATTTTATGAGTTTCTCCTTCTAGAAAACATAACAACAAAACTCCCACTGGGTCCTTCCAGTAGAGTTGACCATTGGATATGATATACTTTTGAGCTTGCAGTCATAGATTTCTGTACTTAGATTTATCCAGCCCTAGTGGGCACCTCGGGAATAAGAGATAATGGATGATATTCTTATACCAAGGTGATCCCTCATATTTAGCATAGATCTTTTTCTCTGACGTTTTAATCCTATACTGCTGAACTTCTGTTCTGCCTTCCTCTGTTATCAGGTTTATCCCCAAAGCTCGGAAATTAGATTCTCATAAAATCTTGGCCAATGCCTGGCCTTTTATGAGCTTAGTAGGATTTATGTCTAACTCATACTCCAATATCTTCTTTATCCACCTACCCCTTTTTCCTTCACTGTCTCCTTGCACAAGGATGTCCTTGAGCGCTGTTGTTGGGACGAATGTTGTGATTTCTGATTGTAGCACATACACTTGAAATGCCTTCAAAGCCTTGACTAGTGCATATGCTTATTTCTGCAAGATGTTATATTTCATTCCAGCATCCCTCAGGATGTGGCTGAAGAAGGCGATGGGTTTTTCATAACCATCTTTATTCTTCTATAGCAGAACTACAGAAATAGTATGAGTAGAAGCAAAATAGAATATATAGAAAGGCGTTGAGTAGTCAGGGCTGACTAGTACCAGTGCTTAAACCAAAGCTTCTTTAATTCTAGTAAAAGAGTCTCGGGGGGTAGGGCTCCACTTGACTTCATTTTCCATTTTTAGCATATTTGTAATACCCTTCACTATTTTTGCATAGTTGGGTATGAACCTCCTCAAGAAATTGATTCTCCCCAAAAAGGCTTGGACTTCCTTCTTATTTCAGTGTAGATGAATCTGAATGATAGCTTCGACTCACTTATGATCATTTTTCACTCATTCTTGTGCTAATATATGTCTTAGTAGCTTCTCCCCACTCAGGGAAAACTAAGATTTCTTGGGATTCGAAGATAGTCCATACCTCCTCCATTTCTTGAAGGTGAGCTTCAAGTGGAGGATGTGTTCTTCATCGGTCTTAGAGAAGATAGTGATATCATCCAAATATACCACTACGAACTTGTCTTGCTCCCCTAAAAATATATATCCATGACTCTCTAAAACATGGCCCCTGCATTAATAAGGCTGAAAGGCATGCAAGCAAACATGAAATTTCCCCAAGGGGTGGTGAAAGTAGTCTTCTTCTGATCATTAATGTGGACTGTTGCTTGGTTGTAACCAGAGAACTCATCCATCATGGACATTCTAACTGACCCAACCACCTTCTGCAATATGTAATCCATCTTAGGCAGTGGGTAGTTGCCTTACCATGATGCCCTGTTAAGGTTTTGAAAATCTACACATAGCCTTATTTCTCCATTCTTTTTTCAGTTTGGGAATAGGTTAGCCACCCACTCTGAGTACCTTAAAGGCACTATGATTTTAGCCTTTAGAAGTCTCCTCACTTATTTTTCAATGTAGGGGAGTAAGAGTGGATTAATCTGCTTGAGCTTCTTCTTGCATGGTTTTATTCCACCCTTTAAAGGAATCTTATGCTGTATGATGTTAGTATAAAATGATTTTAAGTCCTCATAAGACCAAGCGAAAACATCCTTATAGATTTTGAAGATATTTAAATAGCTTTGTTTATATTGCGAGGGGATTCCTTTTGATAGTCTAACCATTTGGGATTCATCCTCTGAGCTGCTATTGCAATATTCTACTTGTTCGTCCATATCGAGAGCCATCGGTTTGGAGGCTACATCATCCTTGTTAAATAATATTTTCAGTGGGACTAGCCCAGGAGGAATGGTATTCCCTTTCAGTTGTAGAATTTTATGTCTAGCCATTGTGTCTTCCCATGAAGGTTGTTTTTGATCTACCTTTTTTTCCTCTCCTTGATCAATGTTTAAGTTGGCGAACTCCCCAAATACCTCTATAAATCATTTGATCTGCTCATCATCCTCGAATACCTACTAGTGCTTGACATTATCAGGTATAGAGGGTCTGTATATGACCTCCACCTCATACCTGAGAAGTGGATTTTGAGGAGGTTTGAAATTACTTGCTACTATAGCAATGGAGTCAACCATTTTGTTTCCTTCTCTTGTTACGAATTGGATATTAAAGGCCAATAAGAAGTTATCAATTAAATCCCATACTTCATTTCAGTAAGTCCTGAATCTAGGGTGTTTAGCCTGTCATTGATTTTTGATCTGCTTTACAATCAGCTCGGAGTCTCATAGTTAAGCATTCAATATTCATATTACTTGTTGTTTTTAGCCAAATGAGCAATGCTTCATACTCTACCACGTTGTTGGTTGGCTTAAACTCCATATTGAATGAGAGGGGTATTAGGATGCCCTCAGGAGAAACTCCTGCTCCATTCCCCTCTTTGGAATTCACTCCATCAAAGTATAATTTCCACACTTTGTCTTCATCTATTTGTTGGTGTTCTAACTACATCATTAGGTGTGCTAGTGCTTCTTCTAAGATGCTATCATCTTTTTCTAGGAATAAGTAGGAGAGGTCTCTTTCTTTTCCATACACTGGGGAATTTTTAGAACCTTCAGTTGGGGTCACAATTTTTACAAATCTGGACTCTTTGTACAACCTCCTTTCTTTGCCTCCAAAAGTGGGAATAATGGCTTAAGTTAGATCTAGTTTGATAGAGCCCCCCACCTTCAAACTCCAAGACCTAGATAGGATCATGTCGAATCGAGGGGGAATATCTGCCACTACTATGTCCATCACTACGCTCTTCATAGGGATATGAGCCATGTTTACCACCAAATATTTTATCATTCCCAAGCATTTGACTCTTTGTTGTAGCAGCTACAACCACCCTCCAAAATTTTGGCCCGCACCAAATTTCGGAGCCTCCCTCAAGAGTTTCACTTGATGACTGCACACACTCGAGTTCACTTTGTGAGCCTGTGTGAGCTTGTGCATCCACCTTGCTTGTTCATTTCATCCAATTTTTTGCATGTTGGTATAGAATTAATGCTTGCAACCATGTTCTAGTCATGCTTAAGGTCTTCACTTCGTGTGTACATGTTGTGCTTGCTATGAAGGCATATGTCGCACTCACACATGGAGTCACAATCATTGTCGCACAAGCGTTGTCACGGTCAATCAACGATCAATCACAAGTGTCACACTCTTCCCTCACACCATCGGTCAGTCATGTTGAGCATGTTTGTTTGGATGGTTTGGGTCATCTCGTGATCAAGTCATGTTGGTGTGTGTTGCAAGATCACATGTGTATCTTTCACTCACTCACAAACTTAGTCATTTTGCTGAAGTTTCGATGACCAAACTCACTTTGATAGCTGGACCATCACCCCGCCATCGACTCGATTGACTATTACTCAGAAAAGTGCAGAAGTATCAAGCAAGTTATTTCAAGCTCTGTTGCCCGCAAGGATATCAATCTGCTTTCAAGCTAGTTGATCGGAGGATTTGAACCTATAACCACCTCGACACTCATTCCCCGCAGAATTTGTGCAGAAGATATAGACCTTGCCCACCCTGCTAGCTAGGAAAATTGCACAGACAGGTCGGACAGACACCGAGTGCCTGTCCTTATCTCCCTCAAAAAATTGCGTAGGTTTTCCAGCTAGTCCTCCCAACAGTCGACTGGTTGCTCATCCAGAAAATTGCGTAGTTTTCATGAGTAGGCCCTCTGCTTCCCAATAGTCTACTTAGCTCAGAAATTGCTTAGAGATGATCAGTAGGTTGGCCTCACAGCCTCAATGCAGTTTCTCTCGCTAGCAGCTCCCAGCAGTAGACTACCAATTTCCTCCAAGAATTGTGCAGTTTTTGCTACCAAGCACTTGACCAACTGACTGCCAGTTCCCCTTGGGAATTTCATAGTTTCTACTGCAAATGACCCAGCCAGCTAACTATGCGTTCCCTTTGGGAATTGCGCAGTCTCTACTGCCAGTGACCCAAATAGCTGATTGCCAGTTCCCCTTGGTAATTGTACAGTTTCTGCTGCCAGTGAACCAACCAACTGACTGATAGTTCCCCTTGGGAATTAGCAGTTTCTGTTGCTAGGCTCCTGGTTAGTTCCTCCAAAAATTGCACAATTTCTGCCTGTTGATCCTCCATGCAGCCCGACCAGTTCCTCCATAAAATTGCGCAAATTTTTCTGTCAAGCGTTGGCTGCTCACTTGTTCCAGAAAATGCACAGATTATATCTGCCTTGCCTTCCTACAACCCAGATTGTCCCTCCCAAAATTTGTGCAGTTTTACCTTATAGCTGAGCCAGACCCCATGGATAGTCACTATCTACTTAGATTGCCCATCTTCATCACCTAGTGACTCTTGCACAGTTTTCATAAGTAGTACTCGGAGCCATCATCCCGCCTCGCAACCTTGCTACTTCTCCTGGTCACCTACATCTGGAATGATCATGTGTCATGGCAGAATAGGAGGTTTTTAGAGTTGATGTCATCTCGTCATGAGTGACTGTAGGTACATGTATACTAATAAACATGGCATGATGATGAATGGATGAGTGAAGGGATCACATGCAAAAGGATAGGCCCACCAATGGATGAACGAACGATGCACGTGAAAAGATGTGCTCGTGAACAAATGGTCATGCAAAGATGTGTTCGTGGACAGATGGATGACCAAACACGCAAGATGTGCTCACGGATGGATGAAAGAACGAACATGCACCTTTCACGACCAGATGAACCTGTCAAGCCTTCCAACATACAAGCAAGGAGCAATGTGCCAAAGAAACATCAGGTGAACCAACAACCATCGAAGACTTCATGCACCTTGCGATGCAAAGGTGAAGCTATGACACACCATGAAGACATCCATCACCCAGCAACACTGCACCTCGACATACACTCTAGCAGCAACACGAATGTACTAGCACTATCTTATTGATTCATGTCATGAGTCATGTTGCCCACATTCTCTATTATGGGCCATGTTGTCAAAGAATGTAATGTAACGTGGAAGTCCAAGAGACCCACCTATTGTACAAAGAGTCATATAAAGTCAAAAAGTCATGGAAGTCAAATAGTCATGAGGGTAGTCGAACAACCACAAGGGTCGGTTTCACCCTTGGCTATAAATACCCCCTCATTTGTACATGAAAATTACTTTTATCCTCAACTCCTCCCACACAGACAAGAGAGTCTGTTATCTTTTCTTTGGGAGTAAGCAGTGGCTCCAATGCCCCTCACACGGGATTAGTGATGTATGGTGTAACAATGTGTCTTGGAACTTTTTCTTAATTCAGAAGCCTGCTAACAGGCCAACACATTTTCACACATGTATTATATATGTTGTAAGACTAATATTTAACACTTGTAATGCATGTTGCTTGAACCTATGTTTAACGCTTGAACTAATTCACTTGTTGTGATACACATATGTTAATGAAAACGTGTTTGTTGGGACAGGGTCCCCTGTGGCCAATTTTGGGGCAAAAGCCCAAGTTTTGGGGTAGAAAGCCCAAGTTTTGTTATGTAAAGTGTAAATTATCCACAAGATTTTGGTCACGGAGTGTGTAGATAGTAAAGAGTCATAAAGGGGTTTTCCCTCCTTTTATGTAAGTTGTGTCGACTTTAGTAGATCTATAAAAAGGAGAGTCTTAGAGAGTCTAAGGCAGTTCATAGTTCATGATAGTGATGAAGACGAGTGTAATGGATCAGTATAAGTGAAAAGCGAAGAGTATTAGAGTAGAAGAGAGGCTCTGTAGCTGTGTACATAGAGGCCTAGAGTAGAGCACGCAACTAAGTGAGCGGACCCCTGCAGCTGAGTGTGCAGGGTAGTCTCGAGTCTATAAACAGAATTGAAGCATCAATAAAGAAATTATTCCAGGAATATCTGTGTTTTGTCCATTTACTTCTGTTATGAATGAATGTGTTTCTATTATGATGAATAATGGGGCTATGATTTAATACTATATTAATGCGCGATTGTGCATGTTTTACATTGTTATATGAACACAAGTACTAATATCTGTTAACGCGAAGAATATATTAATGCATGTTAAAGATACTAGATACTTAGGCCGATCTGGGTAAAATAGAACTAAGGGTAATTACAGTGGTGCGTAGGTAGTTGATTCACATGTTTAGGCTCCATGAAAGATAGTCGTAGACCTTTGTGAAGGTTTAGAGGTTAATAAAGAGAAGTTATATCGATAAGCCTTAAGGGCTTATTGATCAGCACAAAGGAAGGTTTAGAGCATAAAACAACATCATGTCCATCTTTGGGTGTGGATACTTGGTTCCAACATCCCCCCATACTGCTTCGAGTGAGACTTTAGTCCGTGCTCCGTGGGTTGATGCCAGGGGCTAGTAGTGTAGGGATTTGTTTCGAAAACTTAAATCTGAACCTGGAGATGAAGAAAGAAATGTTGGTTATTGCTTTACAAGAGTGCGCGCTAACGTAGTACATTAAGTACTGTGCTGATAACTTGACAGCTGCATTGGCATACATTCAGATTGCGCTGAATAATGAATTCAATATACTGAATTCTGAAGCGCAATCAATCATGGGATTCAAGAAAATCATGATGAAGACTAGTGAGACACCCTAGGAGTTGGATCAAAGATTGAAATGCAATATCTGCGAAGCTAACATGAATCCTACATATGGGCAGCACCATGAATGGTTTGTAGCTTCACTCTTGCCTCATCTAAGGGTTGATTTATCACAACAAAAGATTGGGACCTAGGCAGAAGCCCTAGAGATTGCAATGAGATTTCACGAGACACCGATTCAAGATGCTACTTTTGAAGTTTAGCAAATTCATGTGGAGTTGCAGAATCTTTGCCTAGAATTCCAAAGTTTGAAGGAGGATAGAGCAACTCAACTAGAAGTGCACGAATAAGTTTGGTGTTTGAAATGTAAGAGTCAAGGGCATGATAAAGACCATTGCCCTATCTTCGCAAATTATGTTGCAGGTGGAGGGCCAATGTCTTTGAGGCTAGAAGCTCAAGCAAGGCCAAGTACAGGGTCCGTGCTTTGGTGTGCTATCTGTCAGGTAGCTAGTAAACATGTGATAGACAATTGTCACTTGTTGAAGAAATTTGTAGAGATGCTGCAATATCTCTTTTGCAACTTCTGTAAATCAGTAGGTCACGATGAGTTCAATTTCTGTAGTTATGAGTTAATGATGGAGAGAATGCCCACATATCGAATGAAGATAGAAAATCTCATATATCCTCCAAATGTAGTTCTCGTGGAATTGTCGCTATAACTTCATTTCTGTAAAGTCTTAGACTCTAAAATTAAAACCCATTTGACTTCACAATCCTATGAACGTCGTGACCAAATTGAAGATCTTGGTTCACTATATTTTCAGAGATATGATGTGTGGAAGTTAGGGTTTTGCAGGCTGCCGAATTTCATCTCAAAGAAGTGACCTTGGGAAAATCATCATAAGTCTCTCTTTGAGAAGAGGAATGGAATTTTGTAACAACTGGTAGATAGTGCACAGACTATAGTTTTCCATGTATCAATTTTAGAGGCGAAGGAGGAAATAGTGACATGCGACACATCGTACAAGTTCGCTCTACTGAACTAGTCAATAATTAGGTCATCGTGAGAGATTGGGCATAACTTTGTCTTGAAGAATCCAAGTTGGGTCAGAGTTGTGGCATTGGAAAGAAGACTCAGAGGGATACTATAAAACTAAAGATCACATATTGGGGATTTAAAATCACAGAGATACATCAGATTAAATATTGTGCTCCTAGAAGGCAAGAAAAACTAGATCAAGTGTTGTTAAGGGGTGCAAAGGACCAGACTTTCTAGGGCAGCAAAGAGCAAGGTGCAGCAAAATGATGTAGAAGAGGTAAGCTACAAGTAAATATCTTTTGTATATGTATGTTCATATCTTAATTTCATTAGGTTCTTTGTATTGTAATTTGTTGTTTTTGTTTAGCACTGACATATGCTCTACAAGATGAGGTAAGTTTTGCTATTATCATGTCATGGGTATTTCCTTGAAGAATTTTTGCAGGTATTATATATTCATTAAGACAAGACTCAATGCATATTCTAATGTTCTGAAGAGTGAGAAAGGGTAGCATGACAAGAGCAACAATCAAGGTGCCTAACAGCAACAAGAAGTTCACTACAAGTCTTCAAGTGTGAGGCACTGCATACAATCATTGTAAAAGTATCATTGTACATAGTCATCGTAAAAGCATCTTTATAAAAGTTCTACTAGTGTCTATCTACCAAGAGTTGAAGAGGCAGTGTCAAGAGGTCTAGGATCATTATTAGGTGGTTTTTTCATAGTTGGGGTTATGGTCTAGTGTGCCTTCTTCTTCTACATCATTCTATATATTATAAAGTGGACCATTTTCCCTGGTACGAGAGTCCATTCTTATTTTATTATTTTGTAGGGTGGTAGGGTGGTGCTACGGTGAGTTGTAGCTCATTGGGTGTTGGGGCATCTGTTCAGTTGACTACTGAAGAATCTCGAGCGTTGGAGCGTCCATCCAATGGGAGCTGAAGAAGAATTCTTTTCTATATTCTTGGAAGTTGGAGTTTTCTTTTCAATTGGAGTTGAAGATTAAAAAATTATTAGAAAAGCATTCGGTATTTTTTTACCTGGTGGGGGTTTTCCACCTAAAATATTTTTGCCTCCTGTGTTCTTTTATTCAATGTTGTTACTGCATAAACATTAATAATAATTGAAGATTAAATAATGCTCTGAAAATATTTAAAAATGCTAATTGCTAAGGAATATTGATTCACCCTCTCCTCTTAGTATTTTCCAACAATTGGTATCAGAGCTTGGTTCCTTCAGTAACATCTTAACCATTGGAAGTCAGTTTTCAAAGCATAGAGATGGGAAAGTCAAAGAAGTGGGTTACAAGGATTTCAAAGGAAGGTACAGGTACAACAAAATCTCAAGAAAGTGACTATTGTGTACCAACCCCTGATTTTGATGCAGATAATTACTGGATATGGGAATCCAAGATGGAAGTATCTTTGTAGGCACATGGAGTATGGGAATCAATTGTTTCTGGAGACACATCTACTGACGAAGCTAAAAGGTACAATTCAAAGGCCATGAATGTAATTTTGAATGTTTTGCCAAATTTTGTGAAAACAAAAGTTGGTCAATGTTCAACAGCTAAAGCTCTTTGGGAAAAGCTTCATAATCTCTATTCAATAAAGAAATCAGGTCAAGATGTTATTGAAAACTCAGATCCTTCTGAGTATGATGAAGAAGGGTTGAATGTAGAAGAATATTATAAGGAGGCAATCAAGCTTATAAAAGAGCTCAAGGCTAAGAAGATCCATTCCAATACTCTTGAAGAACAAGTTCAAGATCTCCAAATTGAAGTTGAAGAACACAAATGTATTGAAGAGTCACTTCAAAAGAAGTTGGAAGAAATCAATAATACAAAGACACGAGACCTCAAGAGAGAAGTCCAATAGAAGTAATAAGAACTTGACACAACATTTGTAGAGATTAGTAGGATCACACAATAGATGCATGAAGGAGAAATTGAAAGGAAGGAATCTGATCAAAGATACATATCCTCCATTGACCAAAAGCAAAAGGAATTAGAAACATCTTCAGTAGAAATAAGCAGGCTTAAGATTCAAAATGAGAAGCAGAAGGAACAGATACAGGTTCTCAAGAGAGAAGTAGAGAAGACCACTCTTCTCAAGATATAGGTTGAGGAGGTAGAAAAAAGAAGGAAGATCTTGAAAAGATGGTTTCAAGAAGATCTTGCTCAAAAGCAAGAAGAACTTGATGGAACTCGTGATGAGATCAACAAACTCAAGGGATCACAAAAAGAATACTTACAAGATAAGATAGATGAAGAAGCAAAGATGAAGGCAATTAAAGATGGTAAAGCTCCAGTTGATGAAGGTATAAGCTCCATAGCTTCGCAGGATGATTCTAATAAGGAAGTTGATCAAAGTGAAAAGCCAAAGAAGAATGTTGCAACTCCAAAGAACAAGACCAAAGCAATCAAGAACAAAGGACCACAAGAAACTACAACACCACCTCCAAAGAAGAATGAAAAATTTTCTAGGAATGTTCGTTTATTTAATGGTTATTTCTTTTTATGTGCTAATTCTGGACATATGGCTAGGGATTGTGAAGATTTTGACAGGTACAATCATTATCTGCAGAACCCTAGAAACAAGTTTGTAGGATCACGAGATAGGTTCCACGATGATTTTGTTAGAAGAGAATACGTGTTATATGGGCCAAATATTGAATGTTTCAAATGCCATAACCTTGGCCATAGTGCTCGTGGTTGCATATTTTAGATGGAATCACTCGTGGACAACAATGAATGGTTCAAATGTCATACTATGGGAACATGGATCAAGATTGCAAGAAGAAGAAGGTTTGGAAAAGGAAACAGGTATAGGAAGACAAAGAAGATAACAAGGTTTTAGGAGTTATGCTTTCAGGATTTGTAAAAGCAAAAGGTCATGAGAAATTAGTAGTTTCTTCAGATAATGACTCAAGTCAAGATGTCCCATTAGGTGACTCACTATTTTGAACAATCTGGCTTGTTGACTCCTTAATGTTTGTATAAGAGGAGTCTATGCAGCAGTATATGGCACAAGTCTACGATTGACAGGAAGGTAGTTTGAACAAGATGGTAGTTTCATTAAAGGTTCAAGGG
>APFE031288899.1:192802-208611 GCA_000404065.3 Pinus taeda
AACAGTTGAAGGATTATAGGTTACCAAGAACAAGACAAGAGTAGTCTGCAAAGGATATGCACAAGTTGAAGGAATTGATTGCAACAAAACATTTGCACCAGTTTCCAGAATGGAAGCCATCCGGATGTTTCTTGCCTATGCATGTTTAAGAAAAATAAAATTCTACCAAATGGATGTTAAGTCAGCATTTCTGAATGGAGAATTAGAAGAAGAAGTTTACATCAAACAACTTGAAGGCTTTCTACTATCAGAAAAAGAAGACTATGTTTGTAGGTTAAAGAAGGCTCTGTATGGTCTCAAGCAAGCTCCCAGAGCATGGTATGCTCATATTGACGGATATCTACATCAAAAAGGGTTCAAGAAAGGTACTGCTGATAACAATCTTTACGTACAAATAGATAAAGAAAATTTTAACAATCATTGAGGTATATGTGGATGATATAATATTTTGTAGCAATGATGATCAACTAAGTAAGAACTTTGCTACAAAGATGCAAAGTGAGTTCGAGATGTCTTTACTTGGTGAGTTGACATACTTTGTACGGCTTCAAATATCTCAACAAAAGAAAGGAATATTTATATGTCAAGTACATCAAGGAAATTCTCAAGAAATTCAAATGGAATATTGCAAACCCGTCCTTACTCTGATGGTAACAAGTTGCAAATTGAGCATAGACGACGCATCTAAGGATGTGGATCAGATGTTGTACAGATCTATGATTGGTAGTCTTCTATATGTAACAACGTCTCAACCAGATGTTATGCAAGAAGTTGGACAAGTAGAAATATTCCAAGAAACACCAAAAGAATCACATATTATTGACGTCAAAAGAATTCTTCAATATCTAAAGGGCACAACTGAATATGGCTTGTGGTATCCCAAGGAAAACAATCTCATTATTCAAGCCTTTATAGAAGTAGATTGGACAAGAAGCATTGATGATCATAAGAGTACTAATGGAGTAACATTCTATCTAGGTGGTTGTCTCATATCATGGTTGAGCAAAAATAAAACCTCAATCTTGTTATCCACATTAGAAATAGAATATATCACGGCAGTAGCTTGTTGTACTCAAGTTCTATGGATGAAGAATTTTTTTCAAGATCTTTAGGTCAAGTTTGATGAGCCTATTCCCATATTTTGTGATAACACTAGCGCCATCAGTATCTCCAAGAATCCTGTGATGCATTCCAAAATGAAGCACATTTCGATTAAATATCATTTCCTTAGACAGTAGGTTGTTGAAAACAATATCAATCTTGAATATGTTGGTACAAAAGAAAAAACTGCTGATATCTTCACTAAACCTTTACCTAGTGAAGCATTTGAATATCTTTGCCAGAAGCTTGGTATTCTCCCAAGTTCTCATTAGATTTTCCTTATTCAAAAAATAAAGGGGGAGTGGAAGTGTGTACAGGTCCATAGGATGGTTGTGTGTCATGGGGAGTTGCCATTTTCCATTGATGTTAAAGGGGGAGAGAAGGCAGTAGGAAGAGGTTCCCTAGTTGCAGGGGGAGTACTTGTGTTGCCATCAATGCCAAAGGGGGAGATTGTTGATCTAAAGATGATTTGAGGTTGTCATTGATGTCAACCCAAGCAGCACTAGAGGCTTCCCTGATCTTGAAAGGGAATTTTTACTTGAAAACTTACTCTCTTTTGAGTCAAGGATCTTCTATATATATTCTACTCGTTGAGATGTTTCTGTTTATATATGGCACACCAAGTAATTCTTCATGGTTTGAGAGATATTCATGTTTGAAGTTAGTAACCCCAGTTAGTGGGCTAAAACCCTATGGAGTTGTGGCATGGCACTAAAAATTGGTTTTGGTCATTGAATAGTCAATAATTAATAATTTTTTAGGCTCCTAAAATCCCTCCAACATTCTCTATATAAGCCCCTCTCAACTCTATAAAAAGAAATCTCATATATCCTCCAAATGTAGTGATCGTGGTATTTTCACCATAACTTTATTTCTACAAAGTCTTAGATTCTGAAATTAAAACCCATTTGATTTGCAATCTCGATGAATGTTTTGATGGAATTTAAGATCTTGGTTCACTATAATTCAGAGATATGATGTGTGGAAATTAGGGTTTTTTGCAGGCTACCAAATTTCATGTCAAAGAAGTGACCTTGGAAAAATTGTCATAACTCTCTCTCTGAGAATAGGATTGGAATTCTGTAAAAACTAGAAGATAGTGCATGGACTGTAGTTTTTTGTTTATCAATTGTAGACACGAAGGAGGAAACAGTGACACGACACACATCATACAAGTTCGCTCTACTGAACTAGTCCATAATTAGGTCATTGTGAGAGATTGGGCATAAATTTGTCTTGAAGAATCCAAAGCAGGTCAGACCTATGGAATTGGAAAGAAGACTAAGAGGGATATTATAGAACCAAATGTCACATATTGGGGATTTGAAATCACAGAGATACATCAGATTAAATATCGTGCTTCTAGAAGGAAAGAGAAACTAGATCAAGTGTTGTCAAGGGGTGCAAAGGACCAGACTTTCTAGGGAAGCAAAGAGCAAGGTGCAACAAATTGATGCAACAGAGGTAAGCTACAGGGAAGTATCTTTTGGATATGTATGTTCATATCTTAATTTCATTAGGCTCTTTATATTCTAATTTGTTGTTTTTGTTTAGCACTGACATATGCTCTACAGGATGAGGTAAGTTTTTCTATTATCATGTCATGGGTATTTCCTTGAAGAATTTTTGTAGGTATTATATATTCATCAAGACAATACTCCATGCATAATCTATTGTTTTGAAGAGTGAGAAAAGGTAGCATGACAAGAGAAGCAATCAAGGTGCATAACAGTGGCAAGAAGTTCACTACATGAAGTCTTTAAGTGGGAAGCACTGCATACAATCAATGTAAAAGTATCACTGTACAGAGTCATTGTAAAAGCATCTTTGTAAAAGTTTTACAAGTGTTTATCTACCAAGAGTTGAAGAGGTAGTGTTGGGAGGTCTAGGATCATCATTAGGTGGTTGTGTCATAGTTGGGGTTATGGTCTAGTGTGTCTTATTCTTCTACATCATTCTATATTATTGTAAAGTGGACCATTTTCCCTAGTATGGGAGTCCATTCTTGTTTTATTTTTCTATAAAGTGGTAGGGTGGTGCTAGGTTGGTGTATGAAGTCACCAAAAAGTTCAAGCCTATGAAAACTTCAAGGTGGTAGAGTGGTGCTAGGGTGAATTGTAGCTCATTGGGTGTTGGGGCATCCGTTCAACTGACTATTGAAGAATCTCAGGCATTGGAGTGTCCATCCAGTGGGAGCTGGAGAAGAATGCTTTTCTAGATTCTAGGAAGTTGGAGCTTTCATTTCAATTGGAGTTGAAGATTAAAGAATTATTAGAAAAGCGTTCGGTTGTTTTTGACTCGGAGGGGGTTTTCCACCTAAAATTTTTGTGCCTCCTATGTTCTTTTATTCACTGTTGTTACTGCATAAAAATTAACAATAATTGAAGATTAACTAATGCTCTGAAAAGATTTAAAAGTGATAATTGCTAAGGAATACTGAATCACCCCCCTCTCAATATTTTCCAACAGATATCAGGGGCATGGACGAGGCCGAGGTAGAGGAGGACCTGCGAGAGGTTAGGGACAAGTTATTTTCTACAATTGTGGAGGGCTAGGACACTACGCATGAGAATGTATGAACCTGACGCACTTGTCTTGCCGATACTATACTCAATTTGACCATGTGACAAAAGACTGCCCCATATTAATAGCTAAGATGCGTGAAAACGGAACACAACCTCAGCAGCCTACCTAGAACCTGCAGATGATGAGGGTTAAACCCTGTGAAGAGGATCCTAACATGAATATTGTGCTGCAAAGTGGAATGATAGCTGGTGAGGATAAGGGAAAGTAGCCTAAAGAAAGTGAATGGTTTTGCAAAGCTCTAGAAAAGGAGGTTGGATTTTATTTAGAGCATGTGAAAGAAACCTTCATGGAAGCCAAGAAAAGCTTCGTTGAGGCTTTTACCTCAGGGAGTCAGGATAAGCAATCTAAAGAAATGGATCCCTCCATGCTTACTAACTTTTTGGAGACTCGTATGAAGCTTCTACGTGATAGAAAGGCCGTGAAAGGATTACAGAAGTTGATAAACAAATGTGCCAGTAAAGAAAATGCTCTTAAAGGATTGTGCATGGTCAGGAAAATTGGTAAGCATAAGGCAAGAATATGGCATGAGATGAAGTTCACCATCAAAATAGGCGAATATGAAATGGACCAGGTTATGATGGACCTTGGGTTAGATGCAAATGTTTTGCCTAAGAAAACATGGGAGAGAATGGGGAGATCTACGGTGCAGTGGTCTCCTATTCAATTGAGGATGGCGAATCAACAAAATATTATCCCCATGGGAAGATTGCAGGGAGTGACAGTTTATATTGAAGGTGCGAGCACATTGGTTGATTTCGAAGTGATGGAGATTGTCGATGACAAAAATCCATACCCTGTGCTCCTTGGGATCGACTGGGCTATTGAAATGAATGGGGTGATCAATTTGAAGAAGTGGACAATGTCATTTGACAGGAAATCACTCCATGTAGTAGTACCTCTGGACCTTGCAGAAGGACTGTGCTATACTAAACTGGTTTGCAATTATGAAAGTGATGATGATTTGGACTAAATTTTATAAGATAACGGCTTGAGATCAAGATTGGGTGAATTTGAAAGGTGATGGTCGTATTTCATGGGACTACAAAAGCTCCTGCATATCACATTCAGATGAGGAATTGCGATGTAATATGATGACTAAATTGTTGTGCTATGTATTGTCGGAGTTAAGAAGTTTTCCTTATTATGATGGTTTAATTGATGTTGATAAATTTTTGGATGCATTTGAAAGGGAAGTGCCAGACAAGCATCACTTCCAAGCCTTGAACTTGGCACTGTGCGCTATGCCTATAATATGGTGGGGTATGCATAAAGACAATTTTGATGGATGACATGAATACAGAAGGATGATGAGGGTGCGATTTGGTCACCCGAAAGTGTGATTGACAGAGAAATATGATGGGAGGAGTGACCCGTGTGATCACTTAGCAAAATGGACTGATTCTTATGGAGTAGAGCCGCAACTAGAGTGGGTGCATTTGTTTTGTCATACTTTAGATGTAATACCAATGAATTGGTACCTAGAAATAGAGCTCTACTACGGCACAGACAAATGGTACATTTTGAGACATGGATTCTTGATGACATTCAACTTTGAGGATGGATTCGAGTGCATTGATGAAGTGTTGCAAGAGGTCAAGGCAATGATCTTCAGAATACCACAAGATCCCTTGGATTTCATTCAACCAGATTGGACCACCCAGCTATGCCATGCACTAGACTACTACAATGTGACTATTGAAGAAGGAGAGGAGGATCCAAGGAACATTAATATCCTAGAGGTAGAAGGTCACCGCGAAGTTGAGGGGTCACAGATATCACTGCGCCACTGAAAAATAGACAAGTGAATATTGGAATGGAGGCGGAGACGAAGTTTGTGAAGATAGAGGACTACTAGGATGATGCTACGGTGGATAAGGTTACTGAGTTGCTCCTCGAGTACCAGGATTTGTTCCCTACAAAATTTTCAGACTTGAAGGGGACAATAAGTGATTTAGGAGTGATGAAAATACCATTGAAACTAGACATGAACCCTATGAAGTAGAGGCCATATCGCCTTAATCCTAAATACAAGGAAAAGGTCTGCCTAGACTTGGAAAAAATGTTGGCAGTGGGTATTATTGAGCCAGTGGAGGAGTCCAATTGGGTAAGTCCTATGGTAGTTCAGGAAAAGAAGCAGAAGGATGAGATAGGGATTTATGTAAATCTTAGGAAACTGGATGATGCTTGCGTTCATGATCCCTTTCCAACTCCGTTCACAGATGAGGTATTGGATAATGTTGGCAGATAGGAAGCATATTCGTTTACTAATGGGTTCTCTTGATATCATCAGATAAATATCACACCAAAAGATAGGAGTAAGAATACCTTCACGACTGAGTGGAGATGCTTTCAGTATACTATAATGCCTTTTGGACTTAAGAATGCGCCGACGATCTTTTCACGCATAGTCATTGTGATGTTCAAAGAGTTCATTCACAAGTTTTTGGAGGTATACTTTGATGATTGGACGATGTTTGGGCTGGTAAATCGCCATGTAGCTAGTTTGTGATTAATGCTAGATATGTGCCAGAGGTATCAGATCATGCTAAACTTGAAGAAGTGTCTATTTTCTATCCATTTTAGAATCTTGCTGGGTCATGTAGTGTGCAGACAGGGATTAATGGTGGATCTAGCTAAGATCACGGTTATAATAAATTTGGAGTTACCAAGAAGTGTTAAATAGATGCGTGCAACACTGGGTCATACTGGTTATTATTGAAAGTTCATCAAGAGTTATGCTCAGATTACTGCACCGATGGAAAAGTTGTTAAAGAAGGATGCTACATTCTGTTCGAATGAGGAATGTTAGCAAAGCCTGGATGTGTTAAAAGAAAAAATGGTCACCGCGCCGATCCCAATCTTCCCAGATTGGAAGGAGGAATTTCATATGCATGTGGATGGATCATGTATTGCACTGGGATCAGTATTGACATAGGCTGGTGAAGGAGAACTGGATCACCCGATAGGATTTGCGAGCAGGAAGTTGTCTAAGGTTGAAAATAACTATTCAAGGACAAAGTGCGAAGGGTTGGCTATGGTGTACGCACTTTAGAAGTTCAGACATTACTTGCTAGGTGGTCAATTTAAGAGGTATACAAACCATTCTGCATTAAAGTACCTAGTGAACAAGCTTGTGTTGTGGGGGAAAATATGAAAATGGCTGTTGTTGGTTTAGGAATATGATTTCAAAGTAATTGTGAAGCCAAGACAATTGAATGCAAGACAACATCATCGGTCATGCATTGAAACCGGAGAGGAGCCCACTAACCTAGAGGAGGGGCTTCCTGACACGCAACTCTTTGCGGTGCACATGGTAGACAATCATTTCCCAAATGTCATCCACTTCTTGACTACAGGAACGGATCCAGAAGGATACACAAGTCAAAATAAGAAGGAATTGGTGGTGTGCACAACATATTTTTCTGTTATTTTAGGTCACTTATATAAAATTGGATCGAATGAGATACTGTGACACTATGTGCCTAATTTTGAACAAGACAGTATCGTAGCTAAATCTCATGGAAGAGCTGCAGGAGGCCATTATGTAGGAAAACCAACAACGCAGAATATTTTATGCGCTGGGTTGTGGTGGCCTACATTGCATAAGGATTTTAAAGTGTATTGTAGGGTGTGTGATGCATGTTAGGGAACTAGCAGGCCATTGTAGAGGGATGAGCTGCCTTTGAATCTGCACGTGTTATTGAAACCATTTGAGAAATGGGCGATTGATTTTGTAGGACCAATTCAACCTTCAAGAAAGAAGACGGGTGTGCATATATCATCACTGCAACTGAGTATTTGACTAGATGGGTGGAGGCACAAACCATGAAGGATTGTACAGGGGAAGCAACAATGAAGTTCCTATTTGAATATTGTTGACCAGGTTTGGGTGCCTGAAGATTTTGATGAGTGATCGTGGTATGCACTTCCTCAATGAAACGATCAGCGCGCTGATGAAAGAATTCCAAGTTTATCATCAGAAAAGTATGCCATATCATCCTCAGGCCAATGGGACGGTGGAAGCATTTAAGAATATATTGGAGAATGCATTGACATAGGTTTGCAATGCACAAAAAAATGATTGGGACATGCACATATCAGCATGCTATGGGCTTATAGAACTACTTGTAAAAAGATGACTGGATAGACACCTTTCAGGCTGGTCTATGGCGTAGAAGTTGTGATGCCGATGGAATACATTGTGCCTAGTCTATGCATAGCAACGTTCATAGATATGGCGGATCACAGAGCCTGAGAAGAGTGGCTCATGTAGCTGAAAGAACTAGAGGAAGATAGATTCTTGGTTGGATTCCATCAACAAGTTTAGAAGGAGCGCGAAAAAGCATGGCACGATCGGCACATCAAATTGCTTACCTTCAAGGTAAACGATTTATTTTTATTATATGACAACAAGTATGATAAATTTCCACAAAAATTTTAGATGCATTGGCTGGGGCCGTATGTTATCAAGGAGATTACTGATGGTGGAGTAGTTAATCTTGTGAAATTGAATGGAGATCCATTCTCAGGAAAGGTAAATGGTAGCCGATTGAAGCCATACACTAGGGATCTGGCCAGATGACTATATGATGGTAGCATAGTCTTATAGCTCCAGGTAGCTGCAAGGAGGCACGAGACTATAAACTACACTGCCCAGGTTGTAGAGCTGCACGACAAGGGGTTTGCGCGAAACAGGAGGATGTCACAGTACCAATAGAAGCATGAATGGAGATGTGCTATAGGGGTGGAGATCACACAACGTAGCCAAAAAGTGACCATTACTGTCACTATTTATGGTTTGACTGCTAGAAGATGGTTAAAAGGAGTGAGCAGGCAACATTTAAGGCATTTATGGCTAAAATCAAGTGTGAAATATTTGGAAATCTGCCGGCAATATAGCATTTATGAGCAGATTTTGGGGGGAACGATCGAATTTGAATTCAAATTTTCCTATAAATTATAGGTGACTATCCAACGAGAAACACTTTGCATTCTGAGAATCTCTGAGTTATGTTGTTTGTTGTGTGAGATTTTTGAGAATTTTCTTGCAAGCCCCATGTCTAAACAGTTTCCTGAGTCCGATCAGAACCTCATTAATAGCTTCACATCTGCACCAGCTGAGATCACTAGTATTGGGGGTGTTGTCACCTTTGAGGGAGCTACCCCTAAAGTCATGAGTATGGAGGTTCCCGCAGCAGTGCCTAAGGCGCCAAGGTTGCTTAGGCTGGAGACAACATCGACGAAAGAGGCTCCCAAACCAAAGAAGTCTAAATAGAAGAAGACACTATCAGTGCGCGAGTCACCAAGGAAACATCTAGCTACATAGGCTTAGAGAAAATAAAAGCCAACCGCACAGGAGAAGGGAAAAGTGGTAGACCGGGAGGCTTGAGGAGGGCATGGAAGATATCGATATTGAGGGGGTATACCCTATTTTGAAGCTTCCAAAGTACATCCCTTCACGCTAGGGCAAGGTGAAGGTCTTGAAGGACCCAGATGAGTGACATTTCCTCCTGAACACACCCCTGCTTTCAAAAAACTTAACTTTTGAAGGATTGCGCTTGGCACACATCCCACATCTAAAGCTTGAAGATTGGGATTTGAGGGACATTGAGTGGTTCCCCCACCTAGCTATCGATACCTTCATGAAGCTAGTTTTTTACAAAGAGTCTAGTGTCACTGCGTTGGAGCTAGTGGAATGGATTCATGAGGTAAACAAGGCAGGGTTGCTGAACCTGCTATGGGTGCCTCACTACCATTGCATCCCCATAAATTTGACAGTTATTAAAGAGTTATTGTGCCTTATGCATGATGGGTGCTTGTGGTTGAGTGAGCTGATACCAATCACTGATATGATGATCCATAGGATCACATTACTCCCTCATTCAGGACTAAATCCAACCTCGCTAAGAAGATGAAGGACAAGTTCAAACTTGTCAGGAAAGCGTGCGGCTATTCTATTTCCAGTATTATTGACCCTGTGATGAAGTGGCCACCCAAATTTTGGTTGGCAAAGTGATGAGAAAGTGCCATGCAGATGAGATGCCGGCACTAGTGGTTTTGTTAGCAGCTAAGTGCACAGAGGGTGTACAGTTCAACTGGGTGCGCTACCTATGTAGCGAGTTCCTCATGAACTACAAAGAGGCACAAGACCAAAGTAAAACCTTCCATTACTCATGGTTGTTATTATCAATTGTACTGGTCGCATGGGAGTTGCTGGAGGATAACCAGTTTCGTCTAGTCGAGATAGATTTACCAGAAGTAGCCAAGTTTTCTTCTCTTTGGGCGACAAATGATGCTGCACGGGGTCACAAAAGCAAAATATTTTGGGTACTAATGGAGGCAAGCATCCACGTAGCCTTCAACCAAAAGCCATGATTTTCATTGACTGCCTTTGAGCTTTTATCTGGCTATGCGGAGTTCAAAGAGGACTTCCACCCTGTTTACATCTAGGTGTAGAAGGATCTAGATCAGAAGTGGTATGATCTCCCTTACTTCACTACAGATGATTCCATTACAGAAGTCCTTAAGTACTAGCCAATAGATTGGCACATACCATCAGATTTGGCCGCTGGGACTAGCAAGTCGGCAGAAATGTAGAAAAAGGAAGTGGCCCGACTAAAGGTTCAGCAGTTGGCAGAAAAGTGGAAGAAAGAGACGAGGGAGAAGGCCCGCAAAGAAGCAGATTGCGCCGCGAAGGAACAAGAAGAGTAGGAGGAGCATGACTCTAACAGAAGTTAGAAATATCCTTTGCCCTAAATGGAGGAAGAAGAACATTTAGAATAGGGTGGCGGAGATCAGGAAATCACTCATTTCTGCGTAAAGAAACATAGGGAATAGGAAAAGGAAGGACAATGAAAGAAGACCAAAGCCTCCAAGTCGTCACTCGATCCAATCACCTTGACAAAGGGTGACTTAGACAATATTGGAGACATGGTAAGGGACATGACAACAGTACTACTACAACAGTTTGAGTAGTAGCAGAAGCAATCACTGGTCGCTATATAGATAGGTCTGCATTAGCTATAGATCCAAACAACTAGACTCTAGGCAGGTGCAGGGCAGAGCAACGCGGCCTCAACTAGCTTGGCGTCAAGGACCACTCAAGCAGTGGAGTTGGTTCGATCCTTAGATCTTCGGGCAGTTGTGCTACCTGATGGAGCTTTGACCGTGGAGGCAGACACTGATAAGGCTACTGTCAGTGCTTTGAGAAATGTTGTCCTCAACTTGGCCACACTCCCTAGTGAATTCCTTCACACACTTCAAGTAGGTGTGATTGTAGAGATTAGGGCCTGGGAGCAACACATGTTGAGCTTGATTTGTGAGCAGAAAGTCAACACCGAACAGATGTTCATTGAGAAGAAAACCACACTAGACGCATGGAAGAAGGTTTAGGAGCAGAACGAGCACACTGTAGCCGTGGTAGACGAGGTATGCAGGACAGTTCCTGAACTACACATACCAGAGGAAGCGCTGTTGGAGGGAAAGATTAGGAAATTGTCTACAAGTGTGCGTGAAGAAAAAATAGAAATGGCCAAGGTTTAGTTTGAGCTGAACCTGAAAATCACAGAGCTTGATTTGAAGTCATAGCCTTCAACTCCACCATAGGTTAGAGTACAATGGGAAGCCGGTGTGAAGGATGCAGTTGTAGTAGTAGATGTCGTGGTAGCAGATTGCATCGCACTATTTGAGTAGTCTATGGAGGTCATTATGAATCTGCAAGAAGATCCTAACCTGTAGAGGTTGAACAGAGAAGCCTGCGAACTGCAACATGACGAAGCAAGAGCGATGACGTGCACCATCGCTATATCACATTGATTGGATAAGCTGCATGAGGCAAAGTAGTTGCTAGAACAGGTGGAGGTAGCACAATGGAAAGAGGTGGTCCTCAAGGCCAGATTGGGGCCTAGGCCTATGTTATCTTTGCCACCATTGAGGAAAAGTTGGCGAGCCTACAAAGGACACAACAGAAGGTAAAGAAAGACAGTGTGGGACCAACAACCAAGCAGCTAGTGGAGAAAATTAAATAGGAAGCCACATAGAGCGTGACTAAGGTAGTAGTGGGACAGGCTGAACTGGGAGGTCTCCGCAGTAATATCTCCACACCAACAGAGTGAATCATGGGTGAGTCATGATATTTGTGTTGGGGGCCTATTGGGACAGAGTCCCCTTCAGTCAATTTTGGGGTAAAAGCCTACGTTTTGGGGCAAAAAGCCCAAGTTTTGTTATCTAAAGTGTAAATTCTCCACAAGATTATGGTCACAGAGTGCGTAGATAGTAAATAGTCATAGAGAGGTTTTCCCTCCTTTTATGTAAGTTGTGTCAGCTTTAGTAGATCTACCCATGGTCCGTGGACCATGGGATTGTACAAAAATGAGAGTCTTAGAGAGTATAAGGTAGTTCATAGTTCATGATAGTGATGAAGATGAGTGCAATGGGTCAGTAGTAGTAAATTGCAAAGAGTCTTAGAGTAGAAGAGAGGCTCTGTAGTTGTGTGTGCAGAGGCATAGAGTAGAGTTTGCAGCTGAGTGCGCAGACCCTTGCAACTGAGTGCGCAGGGTAGTCTCGAGTCTGTAAGAAGAACTGATGCATCAACAAAGAGATTACTCCAGAAATACCTCTGCTTTATCCATTTAATTTTGTTATGAATGAATGTGTTTATGTTATGCTAAATAATGGGGTTATGATTTAATACTGTATTAATGCGCGATTTTGCATGTTTTACATTATTATATGAATGTAAGTACTAATATCTATTTACGCGAAGAATATCTTAATGCATGTTAAAGATATCAGATACTTAGGCTGATCTAGGTAAATACAAAACCAAGGGTAATTAAAAAGGTGTGTAAGTAGCTAATTCACCTATTTAGGGTCTGCGAAAGACAGTCGTAGACCTTCGTGAAGGTTTAGAGGTTGATAAAGAGAAGTCATATCGATAATCCTTAAGGGATTATCGATCTGCGTGAAGGAAGGTTCAGGGCTCAAAAAGACATCACGTTCATCTTTAGGTGTGGAAACATGGTTCCAACATCCCCCCATACTGCTTCGGGTGAGACTTTAGTCTGCGCTCTACAGGTTGATGTCGAAAGGGCCAGTAGTGTAGGGATTTGTTTGGCAAAATTAACTCTGAACCTGGGTCAGGACCCATTAAGCCAACAATGTTGTATATGCTATTAACGCTATCTCGCCCATGTAGACTACTCTCCCGGACATCAGACAGAACTTTCACATGGAACTTTCTATAACAACCATTGTACTTGTGCAGATTGATCCATTAAGTGTTATATGTGTTATCTTCCCTTGTGTGCTGTAACTGCCGCATCTGTGTGGACTATTCCGCTGGAAGTTGTGCATGTCCCATTGTGTTGTGCGTTCCTATTAGAGTTGGGACTTCTCCTAACCAACTCGGGACTCACTCCAACCCTCTCCTTCTATGGTGAAAGAACCATTGACACAAGTGACACTTACACTCACCAGGCACGCGAACCTCACTTCTCAGAAGAGAAAGTAAACCACTCTCATGTGTTGACAAGTAAGAGTTGAGGCAAATATTTAAGATAATGGCAACCGGGCCATTGTAGCAGATATGACTCCTACACCAAACGTGTGAGGTCTAGTTGGAACTTCATATTAGGGAGATCTCGTGATGTTGGCGGGTCCAACACCATCAACATTTTGGTGCTAAAGGAGGACCAGATGACCAGCTGAGCCTATACATATGGGTTGAATCTCTTACCTAATGAATAATACACAATTCATTCTCTCGGGGTGTTTCTCTCATTTCTCCCTTAATCAGTTATTAATCCCCGATGAGCTTCTTAATCACTTGTCCTTCTTAAAGTTTGACAGTGAGGACAAAATGTTCGTAACTGAGCACATTTATGATTTTCCTCATTTCTGTGAATTTCATGAAATCTATAGTGATGAGCTTGTATGCATACTCTTCTTCCTCACCCTTGAAGATTGTGCTAATAGATGGTGTCATACCCTACCACCTATTTCTATCCATTCCTTTCTCGCTTTCCTCAAGGAGCTCCATCAAGCCTTTGATGAGTGTCAGCACCAAGATGTCTATGAGAGAATCTATTGTTTAAGAATGAAGCTTGGTGAATTAGTTGAGGACTTTGCTACCCACTTCCTTCACTTGTGTCACGAAATTCCTAAGCAGTTTGTGGACCTTGACTTCATGAGCCAAGAGCTGAAATGCTTGGTTCATGTCTCCCAAAATGTTGAACTTCCTGATTTCCCTTCTTCCTCACCTCTTGCATATCATGAGATACATCATGTCTTGAATAGGATCCCCCCTCACAGTTGTTGCAAAGCTGAGAAATCTGCTCAACATGTTCCAAGAAATCCGCTTAGCAGTCTCCTGCCCCAACGGAGGAAATTCCAAAATGGTTAGGAAAACCTATGGAAAAAACTCATCCCTCCATTTTGCAAGAGGAAATCACCATTCCTAATCCAAGTCTTGAGTCTAATCTGTATCTTTTCCATCCTCCATCGTCTACAAGCCAAGACTCCTTACACCATGACTCGTTTGAGTGACCTACTTCACAATCCAGCTATGCGCACTCTCTTGATTCTCGAGCTGTTGGCCCAAGTTGCAGTCATGTACAAGGTAGTCTCATCATACAAGCAGAGGAGTAGGACAATGAAGACAAAATCAATTTCTCTCAAAACATTGATCTTCCATTCTTGATCGATCCTTGATCCGAGAATCTTGGTGAAGCATCATGCACAATCAATTCTTTCGTTCAACCTCCAGTCTTGGGCTGTCATCACTCCCACAATTTTGTATATTGTGATGAACACCCAAGCACATCATATGATCTATTGTCATCTCATGTACACTCTAACTCATATCTAGAATGCACACCAGTCAAAGTAGACATCCATATTGAAGCTTCCTCTACACCTCACTTGCCTATGTGTCCTATCATTCACATCACATCAACATGCGTCAGAGACACTCTGCATTCTCTTACTTCTTTATCTTTTGAGTTATCTTCCTGATCGACACAAGGCAATGAGGTTGTCCATGATGAAAATAGTCTCAACACATAGGACTCTTCCCACTCGTCATCATCTTATGTGTTGCATGAAGACAACTCATCAAGTTAGCTTGCTAAAAGTTTTGATAAAGCCTGTGACATAGATGGTTGTCATCCTAAGAGAAGTTTTGAAATCAGTAACAACATGCATCCTCAAGCCATGCATGATCCGGTTCACATCCGCAAATGTAAGTTTTCAATTCTGGAAAGTTTTGAGACGTGCCAGGGAGTCGAGGCACTTCAACATCTGTTGATGGTTATGTCAAGACCTTGCTACTCTGGTAAGTCTGTTAAACCAAATCAGATCTTGTTTCTCACGCATAATACGTCTATTTGCATGGTTTCACTTGACATGGATCCCTATGTAAAGAATATTTACTATTCGGGTATTATTTCAAAATTTCATATTTCACTAATGATCAAATTCACAAGTTCATTACAACATGTCCATCTTCATGCACCTCTCTTACATCCAATTCGGGTTGGGAGTGTTCATCCCTCATCCAATCATGGGACAATGAAGTTGATCATCTCAAAGACTATCTCTATCTGGAATGACACTTATCAGATATTCTCTCTCATAATCAGCTCCTTGGTCTTTTTGCAAATTTTGCATGTCAAATCTGCCCACTCATCAAACTAGCAATCTCCCAGTGTGAGGATGAGCGTACAACCTATCGCGCGAATCAAGTTACTCTCATTTCGAAACAACCCAACTGGTTTTGTTGGGTGTGGAGCCTGATTATCTTCTATATTCAAAAGTACCGCCACATTGGACCCCAGTTCAAAATGGGGGCGGCAACGCTGCCCGTAAAATATTCGCTGCAGGGGGGGGCGGCTGCGACCTTTGGGAGCCCCCCCCTGGCAGGGGGTTTCGGGGGCAGCGCCCCCGAAGCTAAAAACAGCTGTAAATTTGCCTTGTAAAAGTATAGTAATTTCTAGTCAATCTGGGCCGTTCATTAGGCGGATGATCTGACGGTAGAACTTATGTTTAGTTTAGGGTTTTTTTCCCTAGAAGGCAACCCCTCTCTTTGTATGAGGGTATTGTATTTGAGGATGTGAGATAGATGT
>APFE031288899.1:208936-249902 GCA_000404065.3 Pinus taeda
GAAGGACTGGCTGTTCGGGGTGGACGTAGCCCAAACTGGGTGAACCACATATATCTGTGTCTCTCTTGTTTTGTGCGTTTTCTGTGTTTATATTTCTACATTATTTCATGTGTTCCATTGCTCTGTAATATATAATTTTCTAACAGGTTTCACACATTGAAAATCCTTTCTACATTTCTTTGATGACCATGATGCCTACACACTTTTTCACTAGTTGCAGGAGGGTGTTCTATCATGCCTAGCGCACAATGAACTTGGTCCCCTCATTCAGAGCCTTTGAACAATTGCTCAAAAGGTTTCTTTCTTCATGTCAAATTGGGAATCGATATCTCGACCATTTGGTCTGATGTCTTTTCTATCTTGGGTGGTTGTCATGTATTTTATCATTGTCCCAACAATACATCCAATGATAGTTGCTTCACACACTATGATCTTCACCATGTAACATCTTTGTTCTTAGACTTATGTCAAGAAAGTGAGGCACTTCGGCCTACACTGAGGGCTAGGAAGGCCCTCACTACCTTGACATGATTAATGAGAATGAGTAGATCTATCTACCCATATCATATTCCCATCATGATCCCCTCTCTTGAATCAGGAATCCATCTTCTCAAAGATCACAAATATTTCAAAACAACCATCACAAATTTTATGATCCAATCGTTGAATCGCCGGGACAATCTTACTTGGAGATTCATGTTGCAGGTAAAAAGCTTCAGTCCTTCCTTGCACTCATTGAGAAACTTGGTGCGAAACAACACATAATCGCAAGAGGCCTCCGAGGTTTGCTGAAAAATGGTAGTCATCGAAGAGGTAAGCGTGTGTATTGGGTGGTTGTGACACATTCTTCTACCCACATGCGAGACCTTCTCTCTCGTGTGCAAGTTTTTCAAGTTTTTTCATTTTTTGTTGCACACTATTTTTTATCTATTTTAATCGCTCATATAATTTTGACTATAGGTCGGGTATGCCTATGGTGGTTTCATTGGACATTCATTTCACGTAACCCCGACCGTTTAACGTAGGAGTAGGAATAGTGTTTGCTTTCTCGCTTCTCTTTGCATTCTCATTTGCATGTTTGTTTTCTTGGTGACTTGGTTGCTTTTCTTACTTGCTGTTGTGTTCACTTTCTTTTCTTTGCTTACTATTTTTGTTTTCATTTTTTTGGTTTGCTTAATACCTTACTATTTTTGTTTCCATAAATATGTGTTTCCAACTACTACGTTCTGGATTTTGAACATAGTATGCGGTTGAAATTTGAAGAGACTTGTGACACTGCAGCACTTGGCCAGTCTTGTGTCTGTCTTCTCTGTGCTTGGTTGTAACCTTTAGCTGATGAAGTATTAATGGAAAATACGAACTATCTGCAAGGGAATTTTTAGTCCAACCATGAACCTGTGTCCACACTAGAAAGCCCCATGCCTATACTCAACCTTCTCCTTTGTGTGTTCAAGCTCATCCAACTAGTAGAAACTGAGGAGGGGAAAATCTAAACGAGAAAACCTATGTCAGAGGTCTTACATGCTTCTCTGAAGGGAAACCTCTTCTACTCTCAATAAGTTAGGATCCCACTTCCACCCAAAAGTTAAATAAGTGCCTATGCACAGTCCTCTTGAAAAATACAAAGGAAAAAGGCTTCCTACATAGAGAGGTGAAGCATGCAACTCCATAGGGGTACTGACTAGGCTCGCTGGCAGTGGAGCAATGTGTGTTCCTACGTGACTCCGTGGGGATATTGTCTAGGCCAAGCACCTGGCCAGTTGACTACTAGTTCCCCTTGGGAATTGCCCAATTTCTGATGCTAGTGACCTAGCCAACCGACTACTATTTCCCTTTGGGAATTGTGTAGTTTTTGTTTCCAATGACCCGGCCTGCTGACTTCCAGTTCCCCTTTGGAATTGCATAGTTTCTGCTGCCAGTGAACCGACCAGCTAACTACTAGTTCCTCTTGGGAATTGGACAGTTTCTGTTGCCAGGCTCCTGTTCAGTTCCTCCAAAAAACTACGTAATTTTTGTTTACTGATACTCTATGCAGCTTGACCTCTTCCTCCAGAAAATTACTCAAATTTTGCTATCAAGCCCCAATTTCCTGCTCATTCCAGCAAATGTGCAAATTATGTCTGCCTTGCCTTCCTGCAACCTAGACTGTACCTCCCAAAATTTGCACAGTTTCACCTTCCAGCCGAGTCAGACCCCGTGGAAGGTCACTATCAACTTAGGCTGCCCATCTTCATCACCTAGTGACTCTTGCGCAGTTTTCATCAGTAGTACCCAGAGCCATCATCATGCCTCGCAACCTTGCTGCTTCTCTCGTCACCTGCATCTGAAATGATCATGTGTCATGGTATACTAAGAGGATTTTTGATTTGATGTCATCTTGTCATGAGTGACTGCAGATACAGGTATACTAACAAACATGGTGCAATGACTAACGGGATGAATGAACGGAGCACATGAAGAAGGACAGGTCCACCAATGGACAAACAAACAATGCATGTGAAAAGATGTGCTCGTGAATGGATGGTCATGCAAAGATGTGTTCACAGACATACAGACAATCAAACATGCAAGATGTGCTCACGGACAGATGAACAGATGAAAATGCACCTTTCACAAGCAGAAGAACCTGTCAAGCCTTCCAACATACAAGCAAGGGGAAATGTGCCAAAGCAACATCAGGTGAACCAATGACGATTGAAGAATTCGTGCACCTTGCCATGCAGAGGTGAAGCTATGACACACCATGAATATATCCATCACCCAACAACACTGCAGCTTGACATGCACTCTAGCAGCAGCATGAATGTACCATCATTGTCTTGTCGATTCATGTCATGAGTAATATCATCCAAATCTCTATTATGGGCCATGTTGTAAAACAATGTAATGTAACTCAGAAGTTCAAGAGACCCACTTGTTGTACAAAGAGTCATGTAAATTTGAAAATTCATGGAATTCAAATAGTCATGAGGGTAGTTAAACAACCACAAGGGTCAGTTTCGCCCTTAGCTATAAATACCCCCTCATGTGTACATGAAAAGAACTTTTCACCTCAGCTCCTTCCACATAGCCAAGAGAGTCTGTTATCTTTTCTTTGAGGAGTAAGCAGTGGCTCCAACGCTCCTCACACGGGGTTAGTGATGTATGGTGTAACACTGTGTCTAGGAATTTTCACTTAATTCAGAATCCGTCTAATAGGCCAACACATTTTCACACATGTATTGTATCTATTGTAAGACTAATATTTAACACTTGTAATTCATGTTGCTTGAACCAGTGTTTAATGCTTGAACTAATTCACTTGTTGTAATACACATATGTTAATGAAAATGTGTTGTATATGCTGTTAACATTGTCTCAACCATGTAGACTACTCTCTCAGACATCAGACAGAACTTTCACATGCAACTTGATATAACGACCATTGTACTTAGGTGGACTAATCCACTGAGTATTATACATATTATCTTCCCTTATGTGTTGTGACTGCTGCATCCGTGTGGATTGTTCTGCTAGAAGATGCACATATCCCATTGTGTTGTGTGTTCCTAACAGAGTTGGGACTTCTCCCAACCGACTTGGGACTCACTCCCACCCTCTCCTTCTACGATGAAATAACCATTGACACAAGTGACACTTACACTCACCAAGCACCCGAACCTCACTTCTCAGAAGACAAAGTAGACCACTCTCATGTGCTGACAAGTAAGAGTTGAGGAAAATATTTAAGATAATGGCAAGCAGGCCATCATACCGGATGGGATTCCTACACCAAATGGTGTGAGGTATAGTTGGGACTTCATATCACCGAGATCCCCTAATGTTGGTGGGTCTAGCATCGTCAACACCCTCTTAGAGTCAAAGGAGTATAGGTCCTTGTAGGGCCTAGTGATTTGCAAGCCAAGTTTGTTCAATGACGGCTAAGGGCATGAGGTTATGCAAGGCTCTAGAGACCAACATGCAATTACGTAATAAGAGGTCATGAATTACTAGGGTCACATAGAAGTGGGTAGTGGAAGGACCAAGTTCTTCAACATGAGGCCCAAAAGAAACCATTGATCTTTCTTCTTGAAGGTTTAAAGAGTCATGGGTCAGTAATAAGGTGGATGGAAGCATGAACTGAGAGACTTGAGCTTTATAAGTTGGCTGCTCTAGAAGTTCAATTAGAGGAACAAGAATATTTACCTTTTCGAGTTCCTTCTAAAGATTGAATGCAGGTTGGCCTTTTTCTACACCTCCTAGCTCTGCTTCTCTTTCCTTATCACTAGTATTTTTTATCACAACAGGTGCCTTCTCTTCTGTGTGTACCTCAGAGCTATTGAATTTGTTATTTGAGGAGGCTTTTACCTTGGATGAGTCAGGATTCAACTTACCTTTCCCTTTATCTGGCATTGGGGGAATATCTTTGGGATTAGTTTCCTCTTATTGTTCCGGTTCCCTCGACATCTTTCTTGAAGATCTTAGATCATAAATTCGGTGTATCTGTTCTTACATGAAATCCATAAATTGTTTGCAATAATCACCTATGTCCTCCTCATTTGTTGTTGCTTCTCTATCCTGACTTATCTCCTCATGAGCCATGTTTTCATGTTCTTCTTCAGAGAAAGAGGAATATGAGTTTCCTTGCATGTCATGTGTATTTGATGGTTATTCAGTGGGATCATCTTATAAATATAGAGGATGAGGGATTTGATCAAGTTGATCTCTTCCTTCCCTTTGAATTATCTACACTGGTGGCCTTCTATACTGTGGGTTATAACCTCGGTTGTTACCTTGGGAATTTTGTTTCAGGATACTCTTGTTCTCTAGCTCAAGTTTCACCACCCTATGTGATAAAGTCTTGATGAGTTTATCCATTTCTTCCCAGTTTGGATCTGATGATTCTTTAGTTTGACCAGAGGAAGATGTTTCTTCTTTCCCCCTTTTCTTCTTAGTAGGTTCATCCTTACCTCTTGAATTCCCCGCCAAGGTGAAATTTTCTTCTACCAAGAGGGCTTCAACTTGGAGTTGATCCAAAGTGTGAGAATTCCCTTCTCTTAGGGTAAAACCAAAGTTAGATTCAAAGGCTCCCACAAATACTACATGAGCAGTAGCTTGAGGAGTCTTTATCTCACTAGGAAATTTGTTATACTACTTATTGAATCTTTTTATGAATTCTGAAATATCCTCTTCTAGCTTCTTCCTTATAGCATTGAACTCTGTGAGGACATACTCATGATTTCTCTTTTCACCCCACTTTTGTGTGAAAGAGTTTTTGAGTTCCTCCCAGGTAGTGATGGAGGCATTATGTAGGGCTTTAAACCATTTTCTAGCTTCTCCATTAAGGGATTGTACAAAGAGTTGCAGGACCACATCCAGTTATTCTACTTTTAGATTCTCAGCAAAAGAAAAAAAGGTTTCAATGCGTATTTGTGTAGTGTTTTCATCCTCCCCATTGAACCTAGGCAAAAGCTTTAGGTAGTCCTGAGGCATAACACTTAGGGGTTGAGGTAAATCAAGAGGGGCATATTTATTCAATAGGAAACCCTGCACATCCATCTTAATTAATGGAGGGGTATTGAAATTTTCAGGAGGAAGTTGGGCTAAAACCATAGTGGTTAGAGCGGCTAGACTGAGAGCAGGGTATGTAAGGATCTTAGGAGTAAAGTTCGAGCAATGAATGGTAGCATGTTGGGAGTTGGATGAGGAAGATTCAAAGAGTGATGGGACAATAGCATAGGTAGTAGGAGTTTTCTCCTTCTAGACTCTCCTGAAAATTAATTTCTCTAAGTTAGATACAGATAGGGTTTTCTTCTAAGAGGTATATGAGTGAGTGTGGCACTTTCTAAAAGCCAAGATGATTAATGATAATGGTATTTTTGGAGTCGTTAAGGAGATGAGGATGCAATAAGAACGTCTTCACTCACCTACACAAAGAGTGCTTAAGTTGTCATATCCCAGGGGAAAAATCCTTCAATACATTCCCCGGTAATGGTGCCAAAAGATGTTGTTGATTCTAGAGACAACCTCAGATTTCTTACAAGACCATTGCCTAGAACATTTAGATTTTGTGTGTCTCATATGATTCTCAGGACTCTGGAGACATCACATATATTTTTGTACATATGTCTTCATATATATAATAAATAGTAAGGGTTTTTTCATTCATCTAAAGGCATAAGCCGTGTATTTCTAGTACTTCTTCACATATGCAACTCACAGAAATATATGTATAAACTAGTGGGGGTTGAGTAGTTCAAGGACATATAGTTTAATAAGCTTTGGAAGAGAAATGAGAGAAGATAAGGAGATAGAATAACTCATCGCATAGAGCTTGAAGGGTTAAGAATTCTACACTCCTCACATAGAGCTTGAAGCATCAAGAATTTCACACTTATCTAAGTTACAAGTAGACATAATTGATGAAAGAGGATTGGGTGCGATGATTCATGGAATGAAATTTTAAAGATATAATCTCAAAGATCCATACAGGCGCATGCATTAACAAGTCAATGAAAATGCATCGGTAAGAATGTATGAAACATTTCTAGCAGCTACGATTACCTGAAATAAGAGAGGAAACATGAACATAATGTAATTTAAAAAGGGGGGTAACATACTATAGTACTTGAAGGAGGAATCACCACCATTTCCTTAATACTTTGAAATACACATATCATAAAGTCACACAGTCTAGAAAATAACATGTAGATATTTCTTTAGGATTCTGAACCTTTGTGAAGTGTTTCTTCCCACTATTTATCTAGAGGGGGAGCATTGAATAATATTTACGACAAAATATCTTAGCCAAGCCTCAACTATCATATTAACCAGCTGTCTCAGCCCGGGATGGCTCTGTGGCCCAAAAATAATACAATAAAATTAATTGCCCCATTAAATTGTGACAAATACATGATAAAAAAACAACTCAACTTATAGAGGAGAACTTTCACAAAATATCTTAATGTCCATCCCTTTGATGGTATTTTCTTAGGTTGTTTCTTGCCCACGGTCAGGCCTGCTTTGTCACTTATGTTAGGTTCCTATACCAGTAGGTTTCATCTTTCATGATTGACAGTGGAAGGGCTAAATATGTTCATCATTGCAGGCTGCAAAGGTTCCATATTTTGTGTACATACTAGGAAAATTAAAAAATGAAAAGAGGGTATGCCTTAAAAGAACAATCAAAAGGCAAGAAAATCAAATGGTCAAAGGAATAAGTGAAAATGAAACCCAAACTAAAGACCAGGAAAGTGGCCAGTCAAAATGCCACTACTATCTTTTGGCAGTAACACAGTCTACAAATGTTGAGGTTAATCATACTTGATGGATGGACCAATAGTCTAATCTGGACCATGCCATGTTTAAATTGCTTGTTGCAGAATAGAGAATGGTTCCTGTCCAAACAGCTCAAGCTTTGCAGATGACTAGCTAGGTAGAGAAATGAAGGAGCCCAACTGCTTAATCTGGGTCCTTGGAAGAAATAAGGGTAGATTTAGATAGGAGGGCAGTCAAAAGAAAAAGAGAACAATTAGGGTCTGCTAATTCAAGTGCACCCACTTCAAGTGAAGAAAAAATGTTAGGATTACTAGGTTGGGTAAGTAGTGCAAGGTTGCAGAAATGAAGGGCCATCACCATTTGGCTTAGCAAGTACAAGACTCTTTCCATTCAGGGTATTGGCATCATAGCAGAGGTTTGAGGACATAACATTGGAAGCATGTCTAATTTCCCCCTATTTTCCCCCAAACATCATTTACTAACATCCCCAAGGACCTTGAGATCTGCTTAAGTGTCCTGTTCAACTTCAGTTCATGACAGAGTACCAGGTCAAACTATGAAGTTCAATCAAGGAAAAGAAGCCACATTTTTTGTGTAAAAACCTTGATTCTCAATTCCCTCATCCTCCATTCCTAAGTTTTACTTCTTAAAACTTAGTCTTTCCCCCTATACACTCACCTCACTATGTCATATTAACAAATAATGTATTATCTAGCTCCCTAAGCATTTCCCTTCCCTAATTTTACACAATCTATGTAAACATCCCAAAAATATATGTAAATACCCTTCCCCCTAGTACTATAGCTATACAGCCCTCTCTTGGGGAATATTAATCCATTAGGGGTTAATATTAACCCTCTATAACCCTAAACTATGGGTTTTCATTAGAAAGCTATGGCTAAAACTCAAAAAATTGAAATCCCCGCCCTTGTTAACCCTTCCTACCCCTTTTTTCGCCCTAAATACATGAGTTGTAATGTTTTTAAATAAAAAAATTTATAAAACGGGCGTGATTGCATTAAACCCGAAATCCTAAAGTTAAAGACCCCCCGTGCGCGATTTATTTAAACCAATATTATAATCGGCGGGTCCCCTTGGCATTAACACCTTGTCACATCATATGTGCCGCCAGCAATTAGATCGCCGACCCCACTGATCTAATGACTGGCGGTCGATTTCACAGAGAAGTTGCACGACCTTTTGCGTCCGGGGTATTGGCGGTTTCACCGCCGTACCCCCACCACGTGTCGGCCTCCCGCAGTGTTCGGAGCCCCCCCCTTCATACCACTTACCGCTGATGGGGCCTCCGGGGAAACCACTTACCACCCATCCCCCCCTTGCTGACGTCACACCCCCGTTAGCGTAACGTCACCTCACCTTTCGGCCACCGCGCCTCCACGTCACCTCCACGTCGTCTGTCCACCCACCTGCCCTACCACCGTGTCACCGCCACCTGGCCACCCACGTCAGCTGCCACATCACCCTGCCATACCTGGACCCACTGATGACGTCAGCATGATGTCATCCCCAAAAAGGTGCCAAAGGGCCAAAAGTGCATAAAAAGTCGGGAAATGACCATTGTTTGTCATTTTTATTCGTCGTTTCCGGAGCACTCTGCATGCAAAAGACGTCGTTTACTGCAGAAATCGAGAATTCATCCACCAAAGTTGCTGCCGCCCTCAAAGTCGACCCAAATACCTGCAATTGATCCAGCTTGACACCTCCTGCACTGAGAAGTCCAGGTATTTGCCGCAAGTGACCCACTTTACCCGTATTTCTCCCATTTTTCTCCTAAATTCCTGTAAAAATCTCTGCATATGCTCCTCATAAATAAATTGTCCACTGAAACCACCCAAAGACTTGGTAAAATCCCTGCACCACAAGGATCTGCAAGAAACCCATGCCCTTCTGCGAAATTCACCATAAAAACTAATTGGAGAAGCCGAGCTACCAGCTAAAAGCCCATAAAACTACACACTCATCCCCATTTTCAAAGTTCCCCTTGAAAAATCAACTAATTAGCTCAAACACACTCTGGTTTCTTCCAACAGAGTGCCCCATAGTTCTTCAAACCTGTAAGAGTTTCCTCATACTCTCAGGGCTTCTCACTGTCAAACACAATTTAGTGGGCATTCCTCAGCCTTTGCACCAATCCTAAACTCAAGTAAATATCCATTTAAATCAAACATGGCCACTCCATTTGCACTCGATGTTGCTCATGTTAATCCACCCAATAAGGAGCTTGAAGCTATGCCACTTGTAGACAGTGATTTCCTCATTGCAGATTTTGTGGCATAGAGGAACCACTTACAGACCTTCTGCCAGCTAAGGAATAGTCACCTAGACAACAGTGACATGTATGGCATATGGGAGTCTAATATGCCTACCTACTTCCTTCCATCTGTAAATGTCTTTCCTGAAGTCATTCACCTCTGTGCAGAAAATTATGACCAGAAGCTCAGAGCTGTGAAGTCTCCATCTGGGAGCATCCTCTTCTACATAACACCAAACTCCATAAATCAGATGCTAAATTACAAACAAACCCAGCTGCTATACCCTTTTCCCATTAAGTATTTGCTGGATGAGGGCTCCAAGCTCTCTAGCACAGACATTGCTGCAGTGGCCAAAACTTTCATGAAAGCAGACTGCCAACCTTCTAGGCCACCTCCTTTTTCATATACAAATTTCAATGAGGTAGGCAAGCTGCTAGTGGACATGTTAACCTCTGTGCTAGGGTTCTCCACAAATGAGCATGTTGATGAAACTGTGCTGGTCATGCTATCTGCATATGGCCTTGGGAATCCTCCTGCTGTAAAATACAATTATGCCAAGTTTATTGCCAACAAGATACATGACCAACTGCTGAGGATTTATAGGGAAGCAATATTTAAATATTCATCATACATCTATCACCTCTTCTTGTACTATCAAATATATTGCTTCCAGTGCCCCATCAAGAAGCTGCATTCACAGGGAGAGAGGAGATCTGTCATCTTCTGCTCTTCAATCTTTCATCAAGTCCAGAGCTCTCCCTACTCCTACTGTGAATTTATTGACCAATTTTTCTATCCAGTTACATGCCTCTTGAAGAGGTCTCCTCCTGCCAGATTGTCCAAAGATATGCAGAAAATCTTACAGTTGTCCAAGAAGTACAAAATAGGAGATTGGTATTAATACCAAAATCACATGGTCATCAGAATCTATGGTTGTGAGCTCTGTCTCTATAGGCTCCCAAGGTATGTGCCTATGAGGTTGTTTTCCTTGGAATACTATAGGAAACTCATCAATTCTGACCTTACACACTTCCATAGTGCCAAGAAGAAAGCCAATCTAAAATTCAGAGACCACCTAGGCCCATTCATCATGAATAAGAGAGATGGTTGGCAAGAAGCTGATCAAATATTGGGGCAACAACTCAAACTCAAAAGGAGCTTCTGGTGGGTCCCTTATGACCCTGAAGGCTTTATCAGTGCTAGGAGAGTCAAGTATAGGCTGCTAGCCTATAAACATTGTCCATATCCACAAATAGAACACTTTACCAACCAATATGAATGGGTGCCTGAATCAATAGTAGAATAATTTACACAGGAAGAGAAAATGGAGCAGACTGTGAAAGATTTAGAGAAAACTCTTGCCTTGGATTCTTGTCAGCAGGTCATATTCAAGCAACCAGACCAAGTAGGAGAAGGAACATCCACTGCTGCAGCTGCACAGACTACCTAGCAAGCATCTACAACCACCACTACAGCAAAAGGCAAAGAAATAATGGATGAACAGCAAGAGACAGAGGCAGGGAAACCCAACACCTCAAAGGATCAAAGTCAAGGGCAAGCCCCTTTACAGCAAACTGGACCACCCAAAGTCCCAGTTTTGCAAACACCTCTCAATGAAGAGAGAGGAAAAAAGCGAGATAGAGAGGAGGTCACACCTCCAAGTGGGTCAACACAGCAACCAGACGCCAAGAGGCCAAGAATTGACCCTGAAATAGAGGAAGAAGACATCAGTGAGGAAAGGGCAGAAAGCCAAAATAGAGAAAGACAATCTAGCCAACAGACTGCCACTAGTTCATTTCAGCTAGAATGGCCAATGCAACAAGGTACAGATGTATCCACCTCAAGGCAGCAAGGCAAGCAACCAGCTAGTATCAAAGGGGGTTTCATGGAGATCAAAGCACAAAATTAATTGTTGAGAGTACAAATCTATGATCAATTATTGAAGGCAACCCCCTCCAAAAAACAGAGATTGATGGCAGCATACGACATCAAGGAGGACAAAATGATTTTTACTCATTTAAAGCCTAAAGTTCCACATCCCAAAACCTCTGCAGATTACCTAAGAACAAACTTGGAGGTCTTTTCTAAAGACATACATCCAATGGATCAGATAGAGCTGCACAAGCAAACAGGGAAAATGGTGTATGCCACACTTGCAGACAAGGCCATGCTAGCCCATAAGTTGAAAGAATCGCTGAAAAATAGTAATACACAGTTCGGCTTGGAAAGGATGTTTTCCCAGGCCAAGGACAATAGAATAAATACATTGGAAGACATTATCATTGATCTAGGTCATGATCCAAAAGATCCAAAGGGTGTTAGGGCCCTTATGAAAAAGAAGGAGGATGATATTGCTGCACTCAGAAAGCAGGAAAAATTGCCTCCAACCATTCACCCTGACACTGCAGAACTTGCATAGGAAAAACAGCTTGATGACACCATGTATTTACTTATGAAGATGAATCAAAGGATACTAGAGATGGAAGGAGAATTGGAGAAAGCATGGCAAGGAAGACAGGGAGAATCAACCTCCCAGCCCCCTCAATCTTCTACAACTCTTAGCCCTGCCTCTCCTTCACAAGCAGCAGCAGCCCCTCCTGCCATTCCAACACCAACCATAGCCACATCAGCAACAGAGGAAACAGAAGCAACAATAGCAGCAGAATCTAGCATGAGTATGGAGGACTTGATGAAAGTTGTCAAGGAGCTTGAAACTCAAGTGACGGAAATAAATGAAGCCAAGCATAGACTGGTCAAGCTAGAGGCCAGCTATGACAAGTCCAAGATGCTAGTGGCAGAAAAGCAGAGAGAGATAAAGGCCTTGGAGGCCAAGGTAAAAACTTTGGAAAAGGAATTGCTTCTAGGCAAGACCTTAGGAGAAATCAAGAAGATAATTTGGGCCAAAATTGGCCAATCAATCCATGACCAATGGAGGTCAATCTAGGCAATACATGAGCAAGTTGAACTGATAAGCATGGCTCATGTTGAAATACAGAGGGCCAGAACAGCACTAGGAATCATGCCTGAGCAGGCCAATAAGATGATACATTTCCTCAATAATCACACTAGGGAGGAATTGGCAGCACTAGAAATAAACAACAGAACATACACCATCCTGACAGCTAAGAAAGTGCTGACTTCGAGGAACTTCACTCAAACTCTAGAGAGAAAATTTCAGGAGATGAAGACAGAAATTGATGAATTTAGGGCAAAGATGACAATGTTACATGATAAAGGACTGCCAAGCCTAGTGACTGGCACAGGACAACGGCTGTCATATAACCAGTATATCACAAGGATCAACAATTATGTTGAGAATCAAATAACCGCATCTAGCAGCTCCACAGAAGAGGCAGGTCCTCCCTCTGGGCAGTCTCTGTATGACAAATTGGAAAATCTATTTTTTATTGAGCATGAGATAAATCATCTGTTAGAAGTGCCTCCAAACTTCTACAGATATACAGAAGCAGATGAAACACTCGTAAAAATAAGGAGACATCAGCTACCTCCAGCTGATTGGTGGCAGGCAATGCTGGAAATTCTGCCCAGGTGATCCCATCATATTATTCCTTTTTTGTGAAAATTCAGATCTCAGTCACAGTACAGGTCAGCAAACAAATCAACATGCAGGTATCACAGGAAGCATCCATACAGTGGCTCACCAAAGCACTCAGACAACAGGCTCAACTAACGCAGAATTAAAGGTATAGCTACAACCAACTTTCCTGAGCCAAAAAGTCAAAAGTTGTCTGACAGAAAGGTAGCTGCCATCTCAACATTAAATGTTGTAGTTATTTCTTCATTTACTTTTTGTAAGATAGTTGGTGTTGCAATTTATTGCACAATAACTCACTATTGAGGTATTTTGTATCCTATTTTGTATATATATCCCCTCAAAGAAAGTATTGAGGGTCGGTTGTAGTGAAACTCTTTCAGAAGAGCTCTATTTTATAATTGAGACATTTTGCTAATACAAATGGCTGGTGGAGTTCCTTGTTCCTATGTTGTCTGAAGGTGGAAATGAATTCCTCTGTTGTGTTACAGAATTCCTGTGTCATTTTCTAGAACAATAAGTTATTCTGAAATGTGTACGTGTTTTTCTGTGTATGCCATAATTCATATGTGTTCATGATCATAGTAAATAGAGAAAAAGAATAGCTTAGGATTTGTTTGAACACACCCTATGCTCAATCTCTATTTCTAAATATGTTTTCTTCTGGATTAGCCATGGATATGAATTCTTAATTGCTCATGTCTAAACTAGTTCTATCATTCTGAATATTGTTTGAGAATTCTTAACTGCTCTTAAGAAATACTTTCATTTTTCCTTTGTTAGCATAGTGAAAGATTCTCAATTGCCTTTCACTCACTAATTACATAAATTCATCACAAAATCTAAAAAATTGTTCCACATATGCCTATCTGGCTTTGCAACAATACTCTCTTCATAAACATACTTCAGCAGCACACTACCTGGACTCCATTGCCTAATGGCCCTAACTGTTTTGTAATCTATACCTCAACTCTGTTTGAATTCACCAACCAACCAAATTCAAAACAAAAACCAACACACCATAACTAGCCTAAAATCATCCACCAAATAAAGCTAAATCATAAAGAGAGAGCCCTCTCTGGTTGCAGGTAGGCTAGGACCTATAACTAAAAGATTGGTTAGTGGTTACCTCGGCTGTATTCCCTTTAGGAAGTAGGGAACAACCTGAGTGATAACAGATTTCAATCAAGAACAACCCTTAGGTGAACATCCAATCATATTTGAATAAATTATAGGGGAAGAAGAAGAAAAAAAACATTCCTTTGGAGACAATGGCTGAAAAAAGAAATGCTAGGGGAAATGGAGAGAGAATAAATAGTACCTTCCACATTCGGGAGACCAATGGGGATACCAAAATGAAGAATATAAGTCCTTCAGCCGTACCTCTCTTCCATGTTCCCAATACATAAGATCCTAACACCTTCTTGTTCGAGTTTGCTGTCATCTGTCGAACTTATGACTATGCAAAAGACAAGCAAAAGTTCAAATTGCTCCCATATACACTCAAGGACATAACACTATGCTGGTTCATGGGATTACCTAGAAATAGCATCAAAACTTGGGCTCAAATGCAGTAGGATTTTAACAATAAGTATCGAGACTATTGTAGGTCAAAATATACTAAAGAAGAAATCTTCAGAATGACCATAGGAAGTGATGAGTCCGTAGAAGACTATGATGAGAGGTTCCAACTTAGTTACAAAAGGGTCAGGTATACACTTGACCCTGAGTCTCTGAAGTTGGTCCTGCTCAAGGGAATTTAGGAAGACCTGCTCACACATCATAAGATCAGGCACAGGACTTCCACCCTTACCATCCACAAGCCAATGGGCAAGTGGAGGTCACTAATAGAGCATTGGAAGGCATCCTAACCAAGGTAGCGAGCAACAACAGAAAAGACTGGGTGGATAGATTAGTTGAGGCCACTTGGGCCTACAACACAACATGGGAGACCACCACCAGGTTCAAACCCTATGAACTAGTCTATGGGAAGAAGGCTTTGCTGTCAATAGAGTTTGAATTCAATAACCTAAGAATGGTAGCTCAGTTAGACCTAGACCTCAATGACGCATAGAAGGAGAGATTACTTCAGCTCAATGGATTGAATGAATACAGATTGCAAGCCCTTATCCATACAGAGGTGGTTCAGATTTAGAGAAATATATGCAATGATAGAAATATGAGTGAGAAGCAATTCCAAGAGGGAGATTGGGCATTACTCTACGATTCAAGATACAAGGATTTCAAAGGCAAGCTGAAGACACTGTGGAGAAATATGATGACAATGGTTCAGTTCTGATCAAAACCATTGATGATGAAGCCATCCCATGCTTTTCAATGGACAACGGTTGAAATTATACAAGAAGCCCCTTTCCAAGCGAGAGTTTATTGAAGATTTGAATAAAACAGTCATGGTAGTGGAGCATGTATTAGCTTCCACTTCACCCACTCATTGCAGAAAAAAGAGAAAAAATAAGGACTCAAGTGAAAACATCCATGAGGCACTTGAGTCCCATCATTGGGTTGAAAACCTCTTCTGAGGCGGCCCAGTAATGTAAAAAAAATGGGGAAAGGAATAAGATCCCTTGGTGGAAACATCCCTTGGAGGTGCCTAGGGCAGGAAATTAAGGTGAAAATGTCTCTAAGGCACCCTAGTTGTTTTCAAAAAAAGAGAGAAAGAAAAAATGAATTTTTATTGCATCGTAGGTTTGCAGGAGGACTATAGGGAGCAGAAGAAGGTGCCAAGGGGACCTTGACATTCATACCAACATGCATCTCATCTTCTCCACACCTTCCTCCATCATTTTTGGCATCTATTTCACCAGACTATACCTCCTCTTCCAAAACTGTGTTTTCTACAGGAGGCTCTGTTTTTCTATAGGAGGCTCCTGTAGGAATTACAGAGAGCCAAAAGTGTCTATAGGAGGTAGTTTGAGGGACAAGAAAATATGCATGAGGAACCTATAATCCCTCTTACCATTTTCAAACCTCCTTGCCATCATTTCCAAGCCTGCATCACACTCCAAACATCATTATTATTGTTTTTTTCCCTTTCCAAGAAAAAACACAAAAAAACAGTTTTCAGTTTGGAGAAAAAAACAAAAATAAAAGGAGGAAAAGGCACTGTTAACTTTACCTGAAGCTTACCTACTATCCCTCCATCATTCATCACCACCTCTAGCATCATTCTTGAGGTCCAAGCATAGGGAAATAGCTAAAGTCTCAAGGAGAGAAATAGCTACATGAGCTCCTGTAGGAATTCCTGTAGTAGCTGATCCCATACAAGTCTAGCACCAGCAGCAAGGGACAACACATCAGAAGGTTGAGAAGGCATATGTAGCTCAGATCCATAAAATAAGAACCTGCAAAAACACACAACAACACATCAGGAAGCACAGATAACATGCATGAGGGAAAATGAAGGCATGCAGCAGAGAAATCCACAAAACCTCACAGTCGATGGCAGCAAATACAGTTGGATTATAGGTAAGCAGCTAAGTCACTCCTCCATCTGCATTTGTGTAATTAGGAATCATATGAAGGCAACGAGATTGTTGAAATCAAAAGAGGGAAATTTGTCTAGTTAATTTTGCCACCTTCATTTAGTTGACTCCACTTAACCGAGATATCATCCACACGTGCGCACAGTCAACTCAAGCTAAATATGCGAAGGACAGGTAGTGGGAGGAAGAGTTAACTCCGATATAGTAATGAGGGCATGATTACGAGGGGGGTCATGATGACCAAGCAGGTGGGAACCAACGGTCCTAATCTCGGCAACGTACACCTTGCCAGCTCAACACTCATAGCCAAAAATATCCATAAAAGGTAATGAGCACTCCTCCCCATGCATTCTCACCACCTTTTCTTCAATTTCTCCCTGTAACTTAGCCACACAATAGTGTTCTTATGCCCCCATAGCCTCGTATCCACCATCCTCCATTGATTTCCTCCATATTTTTGCTCTCGGCATCTTCTACAAGAGCCCTACAGGTTTTCTACATGAGCACCTACAGGAAATCTACAGGAGGGACAACGGGCTTCTATAGGAGGGGCAGTGAGTCATTTTGAAGGGAGAAAATGTGATTTTTGGCACAAATTTTAGTTTGAAGAGGTAGGGTTTGTGAATTCCCTCTGTTGGATATCAAAATGTGAAAGAGTTGGTCTCAAATTGAAGATAAAATGAGTCTTTAAGAGGGTAGAAATACATAAAAAAAAATTGCTTTTTCTTTTTTAAAACACAGTCCCCTCTATTTTTCTATTTCACTCAAAATTCTTTGTCTCCACCTCCATATCTGGTTTTTCAAAAGAAGTATAGGTAGTATGATAGGGGGGTTTATGAGAAAATAGCCCACTAACTCCACTAGACTCCATGCACATCATCAAGTGATGGAAATATTTACAAGGGAAAACTAGAGGAATTTCTTTGAGAAGTTTAGATGATTTGATGATGAAATTGGCCATGAATTTTCTCTCTCTCTGGTCGCTCACACAATAACTCATGCTACTATAACCATTAGAGGAATCCCCATTGAAATAACCCCTAAATTCATCAGTAGGGTCACTACCCTTCTTCTTGGGTTGCCTTGGAGTATAGATGAGAAAATAATTGGCCAGGCTGCCAACAGGAAATTTTTCCAAGATAATGAAGCCCATGTTGAAGAAAAAATGGAATTAGGAGGGCTAGTGTACCATATCCCTAGGATGAGGTTAGCTATCAAGTGATCAAATACAATTCTTGTGAGGGGAGGCACAACATTTTTTATGGATATCATTTCAAAATCCTCAAAGAATTGAGATATGGCATGGATACCCCAACACATCAAAAGATCAATATCCCTTGCTTTCTCCTTTAGCCCCTCATTGACTCTAGCACCAAGGTACAAGAGGGAAATTCACAATAGCTAGCTCACCATGGACTAATGAAGACCCTAGTAGAAGAAGCCCTCCATACCATTACAATCCCTATAGCATGGGAAGTTTTCATAAATACGACAACTGAGGATGACATCAAGGCATTAACATATGATGTCAATCCTATTTTTAGTGAGGAGGGAGAAAAACAAGGAGGAGAAGATGGAGCTAGTGGTGACATAGCAGAGCAAGAGAGGGAGGAAAGAAAAGAAATAGAGGAGGGGAGAGTTGAAGAGACATAACAGGAGGTAGAAAAAGAGACAGAGAAGGAGGAGGAAAAAGAGAGAGAAGAGGGAGAAAAGGAGGCGGAGAGGGCAGTGCAAAGAGAAGAGTCGCCTGAAACTTTGAAAAGAGAAGCAGCAGTTTCCCTCAATGCCCTTAGTACACCAGTTAAGCAGAAGAAGAAGAGGAAATGAAAAACCTCCATGTATTTCTGGGTAAGGGAGAGTACCAGAATTAAAACAGGGAAACCTTAGCCCTCATCAAAAACTCCCATTAACATTGAAGATTCACCATCTGCCAAGGTGAAAGAATATCCTTCCAAGACACCCATAACCTATGAAAGGAAGACTAAAAGATCTTCTACATGGAAGGGAAAGGAAATTCTACAAGACCCCAAACCAGACCTATAGGAGGTTAAAACAGTCCTACAGGAGAAATTGTCCAAACTACAGGAGACACAAAAACTTGAGAAAAAGATAGGAGGACAGCTAGAGGTGAAAGAGGAAGCAGAAGAGCTACAAGAACCTGACCCGCAGCCTAATATTGACTCCTATTATAGACTACTTGAGGGAGGCAAGATAATCCCACAGAAATTTGCAATTCCACTATTTTTCAAATTGGAAAAAGAGAGTGAGAATGCATAGGTGGATGCAGATCCAATTCCAAAGGAGTTGAGGATATTGGCCACATGGAAGACAAACTTAGGGAAATGGGTAGGGAATTGAGTGCTATCAGAGACAGAGAAGCCATTACAAGAAGCCACCATGAGAATGAGAATGAATTACTAAGGAGGCAACTACAGGAGAAAGAGACTCATTTGGCATACATGGCGAGCTTATCCGTAGAAGCATCACAATGTGGAACACCAACCAAATCTTATCACCTCTATCTGAAGGATCAATGGCTTCAATTCCAAATAAAAACTTTGGCACAAAGAGGCATAATGCCTTTCCAAGACTATAGGAAGTTGATGGATCTGTGTGACCAAAGCACCTCTGAGGACAAAGCGAAGATGGCAGAGTTCTATCTACACAATATGGTCCTCACAAACTTGAATGTGTGGGACCCCAATGCTAAGCTAAGGGGATCTACAATTAATGGCCATGGCGTCATGGATGAACCATGAAGAATTGAGGGCAGCAGAAATGAAAAGATTGTTAACAAAATAGTAGAATGAACCATTGATGATAAGAGTTGAGCCATCACATCCTATGGCACTCATCAGCACACACAACCTACTTGCCAATGACCCTCAAATTTCCCCTAAATATCTAGCCAATCAGGAACAAGCCGTTCCACACTTTGAAGATATGCTTAGACTACTTGGGGATGATAGTGTGCATGCATCCATGAGAAGATGGAACACCGTACCCCACAGCTTACAGATCAGAGAATACCATTCCCCCATGAGTCTGAAGGAGGCATTTAAAAGAGTGTCAATGTACAAGAACTCCATTCCAAGGCTGAAGGTCAATTGGATTGGCCTCAAACTGACTCCTCCACTCGTATTAGGCATGTTGGAAGGCAGAAGAGAAGAAGAGAAGGGTTAGTGGAAGGACATAGACAGAAAGCCAGGATTTTATGAGTAGACCACATCAGAAGCTTGGAATGCTAGGGAGGCCACCAGGGCCATGAAATGCCAAGAGATTGAATAGGTTGCTCAGAGGATGAGCAACACCTTCACTAGGGGGGTGATGATAAGACTCATAAATGGGTAATTATATGGGCTCATTTTACCTCCTAACCTAGTTAAATCAACCATTCTCTTAGCTTATTGTATGATTTTCTGATTATATTTATGCTTATAGGGTGAGTTGAGTTAGTTATTATGCCATGTTGTCTAACATGTATTTAATGTAGATTATTGATATATTTCAAGGTCAAAGTCAAGGATCTAGTGGTCAAAATATAGCAATAACTCAAAGTAGACAGAGGAGAGGACTTATAGGAGGGAATCCCCCTCATTTATTGGTCCTCACTTTGGATTCCCCTTCATTCAGCTCGGAGTACAAGTAGCTGAATCATGCACTAGAAGGTAGCTGAGCAAGTGGAAGATGATTGATAGTTATCTCGCGTTTTGGGAGACACGCCTCCCTAATTTTAAGGAAGCTGTTGGTAGCTTTAGATGTGTAAGTAGAGAGGCCTAGGGCCTCACTAGGGATGACTACTTTTTTTGCTTGTGTAAACTCTGCTCAAATTTCAAGCTTACTATTTTATGACAGTTTTATGTAATCTTGCTATTTACTTATAATGAGGATGGAATACTTTTGAGCCAACACTAAGTTACCTCAGAGGGATGAAGCTCTTGGGTTAGGGCTCAATCCAAGCAACCAAGCTTCTATTTACTTGTATTTGTATGCTTTACTTTGGTTTGTAGATTAGTTTGCTATTAGATGTATTTCTCTTATGGTTAAGAGTAGGTTGCTTTTGATGATTTAGTAGCTTGCTTCCATTTGTGCTTTCTGTAGTAGGTTAAGAAGTGATTAGAAAAGATTCAAATGCTAGCAACAGTTCCTTGGTGCCTCTTCCTCCCTCTGGGACCGTGATTTGAGGCAAAGACTCTCATGCCGCCCCAATACACAAATTTTCCTCATTCCTAGGACTTCTAGTGTTTGCAGCTCTATAGTAGGTTGATAGTTCAGTTTTTCTTTGCTTTAAATATTCTTTATCATGTTCACTTTCTAATTTGTAATAGTCCTTTTGCATGCTTTCCTTTCTTATAGGATTTCCCAGCATTTCCTTCTTTACATCATAGTTTATGCCATTTTAATGCAAAACTCTGTTTTTCCTAGGATGCACTCATTTCATTGGTTGCTCGATTTTCATGGTTGGCAATCAGTTCCTATGTAGCAGATCTCTTCCAACAATAGGCCAGCTTATTGACAATCACACCCTCCATCTGATCCATGCCCTATAAGTCTCCCAAACCTCATCTCAATTCTGCCCTAGTTTCCTTCATTTTTCATAGAACTTCTTCCTCTCTTCCTAAGCAAACCCAATCATCTTTCTCTCTCCTGGTGATTCATGGTAGACCTTAGGCACCATAACACCTCATTCCAACCTTCATCCACCTTTTCCACCCACTCTCACACCCTCAAAAAAAACAAAAATTTCTCTTGGCCTCCTCCTGTAGGCCTCCTATAGTTTCCATGTTTTCCTCCTATAGTTTTCCTGCGTCCTCCTGTAGTTTTTCCTGTAGGCTTTCTTTTGAAGGTTGAGTGTGGGAAAAACCTCCAGAAGGAAACCTAATGCCTCCTAAGATGAATCAACACCATCCTACATCCTACCAAGCTCCAAAACCGCCATCTAATGCCACTTGTTTACTGCCACACTCACACACAATAAATTAGATGCATGTTAAATTCACATAAAAACACATAAAAATCCAAAAATATATTTTTTCTTTTTTACTTCCAGAAATAGCATGGTTAGATGTTGTTTACTTCCTTGAGTATGTAATTGCATTTCTTTCATGATTTTCGTAGTGCTTTTGGCAAAAGTAGAATTAGCTTGTTAATTAGGGTTTATTAGGTTTTGCTTTACATTCTAGTCTTTCTCCTTTCTGTAGTTAGAATAGCATCTGTAGAGTAATCTTTATTTCCTTTCATCACACATAGATCTTCTTCTGAAATCTATAGAAGTTGGCTTGAGCTCCTAATGATTTCACGCCGGCTGACCAAGTGAGAACTTGCAATGAGAACTAGTAATTGTGCATATAGCATCGACGCTTCCAAGTTTGTTAGGAACTACCGAGTTGATAAAAGTAAAGTTGGTAGCCCAAGAGTTGCAACATTCTTGCTGCAATACTAGCACTCACCAATGGGTACCATCAGATCAAAACCACGCATGAAGATAGAAGCGAGATGACCTTCAGGACTTAATGGTGATATTTTCAGTACACTGTAATGCCTTTCATATTAAAGAATGCGCCTGCAATTCTCTCATGCGTAGTCATTGTTGCATTCAAAGACTTCACTCATAAGTTTCTGGAGGTGTAGTTTTATGACTTCACTCTGTTTAGGTTGGTAAAATGCCATGTGGCAAGTTTGCGCTTAATTCTAGATACTTGTCGAAGGTACCAGATTGCGCTCAATCTGAAGAAATTCCTATTTTGTGTTCCTTTTGGGACTCTGTTGGGTCATTTGGTTTGTAGACAGGGACTGATGGTAGATCCCATGAAGATCGCAGTGATACTTAACTTGGAGGCGCTGAGGAGTGTGAAACAGTTGAATGCAACCTTGGGACATACTGGGTATTATAGGAATTTTATCAAGGACTATGCCCAGATCACCATGCATATGGAGAAGTTGCTAAAAAATGATATCATGATGCGTTGGGATGAGGACTGTCAAAAAATATTGGATGTATTGAAAAGAAAAATGGTCACCGTGCTAATTTTAGTCTTGCTAGATTGAAAGGAGTTTCATGTACATGTAGACGTGTCATGTATTGCACTGGGAGTAGTACTAACACACGCTGGCAAGGTAGAATTGGACCATCCCATAGCGTTCACAAGCAGGAGGTTATCCAAGTTTGAGAATAACTATTCCACCACCAAGCATAAAGGATTAGCCATGGTATATGCACTCCAGAAGTTTAGACGCTATTTTCTAGGTGGACATTTTAAGATGTATACAAATCAGTCTGTGTTGAAATACCTGGTCAATAAATCTGTGTTGGGGGGTAGAATCTCAAGGTGGTTGTTATCATTCCAAGAATATGATTTTGAAGTTATTGTGAAGCCTCGATGACTGAACGTGGGACGAGACCATCTGTCGCGCATCGAAACAGGGGAAGAGCCCACTAATTTGGAGGAGGGATTGCGTGACGCGCAACTATTTGCAGTGTGTGTCATGGATGTCACTTTGAAGACATCATACACTTCCTAATGATGGGAACCTCCCTAGAAGGCTACAGTGTACAAAAAAAAAAGGAGTTAGTGGTGCGCAAGGAAGACTTTTCTATCATTTCCAAACATTTGTACAAAATGGGGTCTGATGAAGTATTACGATGATACGTACGAGAGTTTGAAAGGAGCAGTATCCTTGTAGATGCTCATGGGGGCACTACGGGAGGCCATTATGCATGAAGGGCTGATGAGCCTCAGTATTGTAATAAGAATGCTACAACTCCTGAGGCTACAAATGTTAATTATCAAGCCGGGGTTCGTACAAAATTTAGAGGTGTCGACATTATATGTGCAGCATACAATGTGTCCTTCCTTTTTTCTTATGATGTAATGGAGTGCATGTACTAAAGAGAAATCCTAAACTAATCGTAGGAAATGAAATGTTATAAATGGAACCTTAACCTATTGCAAGAAAGAAAGTACACGGAAAGATAATGAAATCAAATGCTAAAACACACAAATTTCTAACTAAATGCTAAGAGGCTTTGCTTCAAAATAATTCTAAGTTAACATGTATGAAATCATATTGACCTAAGCATGTAGTTTCAAACCATCAAACCTTCTACTGCTATGCATGTAAATGAATAAAATATTTTTTTTTTTTTTTGTCTTTTTTCCATGTGAGAGTGTGAAAGCTAATCTCTTTTGGTGATGTGGAAGGTGGCTTGGAGATGATGGTGAATGGTCAAAAGGTTAGGGAGAGAATTAAGGACCCTTTTCTAGCTTCCTAGAGGCTTTTTCCTCAATTCAGCCTCATAAAAGGCTTTCTTATAGGATGCTACAGTGATTTCCTACAGGATCCCCTGATTTTCCTACAGGATGTACAGATTTACTATAATTCATCAAATGACCAAACAAATCAAATCCAAATTGGATGGGAAAAATTTTGGTATTAAATAGGATGTCTTAGATCCCCATTCCAAGTGGAATCACTCAAAAATACCTCTGTTAACCCATGCAAAAAAATAAAAAGAATTACTAGTCGAAAATCTAAAAATTCGAGAACTAGTGAGCTAGTAAAATGCAATGGGATAAATTTTTTTATGAACTAGAATGTTTTTGAGATCTAATTAAAGTGGAATAAATTCGACTGAAGCTTGCTAGTATGCTCTAAAAAATAGCAGAAATTTACTTTTCTTTGCTAAAAAGGAGGATCAATAGTCTAGATTTGAGTTTAAGAAGCCTAATCCAAGAAACTCATTGATTATTATGAACTTCCAAAACTTTTCCAAGGATGAAATAATTCTTGTGATCTTGTGAAAGAACTTACATCAACCATTTAATGCAATCCTACAACAATAAATCATTAATACTAAGTGCAGAAATAGAAAGAAATAAAAACTAGAGATGCAAGTGAATAAGCAATGGAAAGAAGGAAAGAAAATGATACAAAAGGACTCTGAGGCTTCTGGGATGGCCAAGCCTAAGGAAACTCAGAGACCTATGGGGGAGAACAATATTTAGAAGCTGTCATGACACTAATCTTTCATTATTTTCATCAAAATAATTACATGCCTGCAAGAAAATACAATGGAGCTGCAAAAATACAAGCTCTCTCCACAATAACACTAATGAAAATCTATATCTAGAAGAAAATTTGACGTGGTACTTATAAAAAATGATTAAGAATCATTCCCCATGAATGGAGGAAGCTTTCCCAACCAAAATCCCTTGATTACTAGATCTAGTCCCCAATACTAGGAATTCGCAGTAAATGGCAGGGAACACATTCCTAGATTTTTTTAATCATTGGAGTTCCACAATTTGCGTCATAATTCCATAATATCTTGTTGAATTTTTTATTCATTATTGATCCTCCAGTAGTAGGGAACAAGTCCCTAAATTATCTCCTCCTCCAACTCTTCATAATCTGCCGAATATTCTCATAATATTCCACACAAAAAAAATATATCAGGCACAAATATTCAATTATTCATAAACCCTCCTAATGAATATATTAAAGTTAAGAATAAATTATCTAATTCAAAAAGAGAGGTGTAATGTGCTGAAGGATGGTCATAGGCCTTAATTTATGTCTAATTTAGAGGCCCATCAAGAGTGACTGCACAGAAGATTCTATGAGCAGGGTTGTGGTGGCCAAGCCTCCATCAGGACTCAAAAGCTTACTACAAGACATGCGATGTGTGTCAAAGGATTGGCAAGCCATTATTGAGAGATGAGCTATCTCTAAACCCAAAAATGATGTTACAACCTTTCAAGAAATAGGTGATAGATTTTGTGGGACCCATTCAGCCCCAAGGAAAGAAGATGGGAGCAGGGTACATTATCACCGAGATTGAGTATTTGACTCGATTGGCAGAGGCATGGCCTGTGAAGGACTGCAAAGGCACGATCACTATGAAGTTTCTCTTTGAGAATGTACTAATGCAATTTGGGTGTCCAAAAATTTTGATGAGTGATCGTGGTACGCACTTTTTGAACGAATCGATCAGCACACTAATGAAGTAATTTCATGTATATCACCAGAAAAGCACACCTTATCACCCACAGGATAATGGGATGGTGGAAGCATTCAATAAGGTGTTGGAGAATGCACTAGCCAAGGTTTGCAATGCTTAGCGAAGCGATTGGGACTTGTGGATACCCGCAGTACCATGGCCTATCAGGCGACATGCAAAAATTTGACTGGACAGACACCCTTTAGGCTTGTATATGGTGCTGAAGCAGTGATTCCCATGGAATATGTTGTGCCAAGTCTGTACATAGCAACACTCACAGGTATGATGGATTGCAGAGCCTTGGAAGAGAGGCTCACACAACTTGCTGAGCTTGAGGAAGAGAGATTTCTAGGATTTCAGCAACAGGTCCAAAAGCATGGCATGGTCAGCACATTAAGCTATGCATCTTTAAGGTAAATGATGTGGTTTTTCTATATGACAACACGTTTGATAAATTTCTAGGGAAAGTTAGAATGCACTAGCTAGGGTGTTATGTCATTAAGGAGATTACCGATGGTGGAGCAGTTCAATTGGTTAAATTGAATGGATATCACTTCCCAGGAAAGGTGAATGGCAGCCGATTGAAGCTGTACATCGGTGATCTCACTAGGTGACTATATGAAGGTAGCATAGTCTTAGCGCTCCAGGAAACTGAAAGGAGGCGCGGGACTATAAAATACACTACCTAGGTTGGGGAACTGTGCAATTGGAGGATTGTGCAGCACGAACAAATGTCACAGGGTTCGCGAAGAGAGCTGCGCTACCTAGGGAAACATTGCGCAGGTCAGCCAAAAAGTGACTGTTAAAGTCATTTTTCATGATGTGACGGAAAGAATGCAGCCAAATGGAGTGGGCGATCGACATTTAAGACAAAATTTATGGGTAAGATCCTTGGAAATCTATCGCCAATTTGGCATTAATGAACCGAATATGGGGGGAACGGTTAGATTTGAATTCAAAATGGCTTATAAATTATAGGTGGAGGCCCAATGAAAAACAATTGGCAATTTGAACATCGAGTTGGTGATCTCTCATATGTGCATGACCCACGCATTCTTCGAAGCATTGCTTGACTACCAAGTGTTTGATCAATTTCTAGATTCCAACCGAAATTTCATCCATGATTTTATCCATGGACCTGAAGCTATGGATGCCAAAGTAGTGACAGCCGAGGGGTTGTGCCAGAAGTTGTTAGGGAGGTAGAGGGAGTTGCTACAGAGGTTGCAGAGGTACTAGGTAAAGTCCCCAAGTCACCACAAATGCCTAGACCAAAGCCTACCCCGGCCAAGGAGAGTGCAAAGGATAAGAAAGGCAAGTGGGCTGTGATACCAATGCATGATGCTCGCATAGAGTTAGCTAAGGTTCAGCTGGAGCTGAACCTATAGATTGTAGATTTGTATTCGAAGGCCCAACCTTCAACTCCACTAGACGTAAAGCAGTAGACAGTGCAATAGCAGACTACAGACAACTTTTTCAACAGTCATTCGAGGTCTTGACGAGACTACAGGAGCACCCTAATGTATAGTAGATGGAGATAGAGGCACGAGAACTGCAGCAGTGCTACGACAAAGTAAAAGGTAAAATGAACACCGTTGCTCTCACACAAAGACTAGCGAAGCTACAAGAGGCCAAAACATTAAAAGAATGGTAGATGTAGCGCAACACAAAGAAGCAGTATTGAAGGCATGATTGAAGCCCTGGTTGGATGAGGATTATTCAGTCACAACCTCCATTCAAGGAAAGCTTGCTAATCTGCAAGAAACTCAGCGAAAGCTTCAGGCTGATAGTTCAGGACCAACAATAGAGCAGTTGGTTGAAGAAGTGAAGTAGGTGGTCGCACAGTGCACCGCAGAGGTTGTCGTCATACAGGTCAAGCTGGGGGGTCTTTGCACCCGCAGAGTGACTTGAGAGCGATTTACCATGTTTATGTTGATGGCTTGTTGGGAACGCGTTCCCCCAACGACAATTTTTGGGCTAAAAGCCCATGTTTTCAGACAATTTTGTAATAAAGTTGTAAATGCAAGAAATTTTGTGGTCGTGGAACATGAAGGTGTCAAGAGTCATAAAGGGTTATCTTCCCTTATTTTGTAAAGTGTAAAGTCAGTTGTAAAGATCCACCCATGATCCACGGACCATGGGATTGTATAAAAAGGAGCTAAGTAAGTCACCTCTAAGTTTCATAGTGAAGAATGAAGTAAGGAGTTAAGCATTGCAGTATTGGTAGAGAAGTCTAAGTGTTTTGGGTCTTAGGGTAGGAAGATGCTCTGTAACTGAGTGCGCAGACCCTGCAGCTATGTGCGTAGGGTAGATAGAGTTTGTATTTAGTTCTTGTTAATTACTTTGTATTTAGTTCTTGTTAATGCATCTGATTATATTGTGTTTTGGGTTTAATTTACAATGTTCATGTGATGCATGAAAATATGTGATTGTGTTTTTTAATTGAACGAAATTAAGGATATCAGTTTACATGGCGCTAACTGTGATTGATTAGTAAGATAAGTGAAATACTTAATATAGCTTGGGAACCTATACAATACGCTATCATAGCTACGCAGAAGTACCTGGATCATGGGGTAGGGCTGCGCGAACGTCAATTGTACACCTTCGCGAAGGTACTGAAGGGAAAAATAAAGGGTAGACTGACAGAGCCCTAAATCTTAGTGACCTATGTGAAAGTAGGGGCATAATGTATATACCGACATATCAACCATCTTAGGGTGCCTAACTTGGTTCCAGCTTCCCCCCATATTGCTTCGGGTGAGACTTTGGTCTGTGCTCCTTAGGCTGATGCTGAAAGGGACAGTAGTGTAGGGATTTGTTTGGCTAATTAACACTAAACCTAGGTTAGGCCCCACAAAGGCAGCACTTATCCTTATTCCCCAATGGTCTAGCGAAGACTAGGCATCCTTATGTCACTCTCGCTTCAGTTGAAGGCGGGGATTTTAGCAAGATTCAAATAAATTTTATTTGACCTCTTTCCATCGATGCCGTATAACTTCTTCTTATACAAAAGATACCTAGTAATAAACATTCTTTAAATAGGGGAAATGGTTACTTCAATTAGGAGGATAATGTAGGAAGTATGTCCTTTAATCTTGAGGTTATCAGTTATAAACTTCTTTGGATTTGTTCAATATTCCTCCACGATTTCTAGATATAATTTAACCCCAAACCTCATATCCATATAAAATAACAAGAGTGCCATGAGTCTCAAAGAGGATCTTCATTTTATCCCAAATCCAAAGATCTACTGACTTACAATTATTTTCATGCCCATAGTACATTTTCTAATTTCCATTTATCCTTTTCATAATAATATAATTCTAATTCAATTTATGATGGATGTCAATTACCAGATATTTGTATCAAGTAACTTCCTCCAAGGAGTTGCTATCATAAATGAAAGTATCATAGGTGATCTTTTTGGATTTCATTATCCTGGATTTGGTTTTGTAAGTATTTGTAGTCATATCCATCTTGGAGGAGAAATATTTTAGGATTCTAAGTTTCTTGCCAAGATCATAAAGGATCCATTCCAAAAGAACAATGTTGTCAACATAAAGGAGAAGAATTATGACCATACTAGTGAGTATCGAACTAGCACAACAAGCATCACCTAGACACTCTTTTAACTTACAATTGTATATGCCAAAAATGGTAAGGGATAAGGGATTCCCTTGACTTGACACCAATATTGCATTTAATTTCCTCCAACCAACCCATAGGGCCTTCACGGACAAAGAAATACCATATAACGTGCGTTCATATTGGGGCATAAAAAATTAGGAAAAAATGAAATAATATATTGAGCATATAATAAGGGGGTAAATGTTTCTTATATTTTGTATAGAATAATGTGTATTACAAGGTATTGTTTATACAATACATTGGCCATGCATTGGAAAAAAAGAAGTGGGATGGAGAAAGAGACTTTCAGGAGTATTACAGGAGCATCAAGAGTGGGAGGCAGAAAGAAAAATATATGGTAATATCAGGTCTATAGTAGCCTAATATTCAAACCTATGGCCCTAGTATTGACTTGTAATTCATGGTAAAGTTAAATTCTTAAAGTGGCATTCTCCTTTATCTTTCATTTTCATCCTTTTACTTAATTTTTTAACATTACCATGAATTGACTCAGGATGTTTGAGAGTGGTTCCGACCTCATTATATTTCATATGGAGAAAGTATAATTTTAGATCTCACTCAAAATCTAGCAAACTTATTAGTTTTTCAAGATTTCGAGCTTAGGGGATTGCAATGTTTCCATTGGTTTTTTTCATGTACTAGGGTATGAAACTCATATTTAATCAAGAGAACCAAACCCTCTATGTACCTTGATGTTAGTGACATTGGTTGTAAAATTCCTCTATCATGACCCTACTAAAAAAGTACCTATCGCTCAAAAAAAATCTTGACTTCACATGCTATATTTTTTCTATCTTATGTTAATGCTTAGAGGGAGATATTAATGACAAAGATATAGGCACCGATTTTGATGATATGTAAGTATTTGTTGTGCCATGATTTTTTTAGATGCTAGAGGCCATCTAGAGCCTATTTGTGGATGTATTTTAGATTAAGATATGGATTGCACTCAATGTTATTTTGTTATGTGCACCTTACATGCTATGTAAATGAGAATGTGTAATTTGTATACCTATGGTTGTGTTGTGCTGTACAACAACCCCCCATTACATAAAATTTTTCTTTCTAACTATAATATGAAATGGGTCCCTTTTAAACATAGATGTGTGAATAAATTGGTATCAACTCATCATTACAAAATTCTTCATCAAAAGGTCCAACGGAAATGTTATATTATAAACCTTTTGAACAAATATGAAATCAGTATTATGAATAAATATAAAATTATTTATTATTGCGATAAAGCGATCACAAGATCACATATCGCAACAACAAGAAAAACATAATTCAAAGACCCATTCACTTACCCCGATCCGAAAATTGAGTAACTATCGGTTATCAGGACAGGCGAGAAGCAAATATAACAAAAGGCCCTCCCCTATTTCTCCGATGCGATAACGCTATCAGCAATTGGGGGATATAACGCAGTGCATGTTAAGAAACCTTTAAAATCTCCCGCTACGATAAGGTGTATCGCCATCGGGGATCGGCAATTTTCGCAATAACATAAGTATTACAACCCGAGCACATCTCTGATTGCGATCCGATAAATCAAGGTGCGAGTTTCAAAATAGATTTAAAAGGCTTGCATGCATTATTTTCGATTATTATTAAAATCCTTCCCTGTTCCCGATAGAAATTTACTTGTGATTATCCGCCAAAAAACTGAAGCCATGCTTGAATGAATCATTCGGCATATAAATTATATGATGGGTATTTAAAATAACTGACAGGTTAAGCAGCCAATTAATGAAGCAGTTATGCCGAGATCTTCTCTCAGATTGTATCTGCGGCAGTATTATTTTAATCTTTCATTACTCGCTAATGGATATAATTATTTCACATTGGATCACACCACCTATTCTCTGTATCACATTCATTTTATTCCCTGCGCAGAGCTCCACCAAATCAACAAGTTCAAGCCAAATGGGAAAGCAATCCAAGAGATCCGCGGTAGCAACGACTCCCGTAGTAACAGTGCAATCCACCACTAATCCAGGAACAAGCAAAAAGGGATTGATTTCAAACACTACGTTTCTTGGCCTTGGAAACACAAGTTGGCAAAGCATATATAATTTAATCGAAGCAGAGAAGCCTGAGACAGTATCAGTACAAGCTGCCACAGATTCAACTAGAAAATCAGAGGCTTCCCTGAAAGATTTAGTTGACTCATATCTACACCAAATAGCAGCTCGTGAAAAAATTCTTCCATAAATTAATGTAGTGCGATGGGTAGTAGAGGAGATATCGGTTTTAAATAGAACATTTTGCACATTTGACGAAAGGGTCTTCAACTCATTTCAACCTGATGATTTAAGGAAAATGTATCACTTGCCTGAACATCAAAAGAAATAAAATAAAGCCTTTCTTGAGAAGTTCGCAAGTGAGAATGAGACTGAATCTGCCCCAATTCGTGAGTGGAGACAGAATCCTGCAAGGCAGAAACGTGAATCTTCAGGTAAGTACTCTGTAGATTCATTATGTTCTCCTTACTGTTATGCCGGGGAAATGATGTGTAGAATTTGGGGATTACATGATTCTGCAAAATTCACTATTGAAATGGTTCCTTTAATAGAAGCGGCAGTTAACAGTGAAGTAATGGATTGGGGAAATATATTGTTAGATAAACTAGCCACTGCAATTCTTGAGTTTATAAATAAAACTCACGTGACCAATAGGTCTATTCCTCCATTTTATTTTAGTGCTTATATTTTAGATACTCTTTGTTTCAATTCTGAATTTCCTGTACTGCGATGGAGATAGACTTCACAAGACCCCATGCCAATTCACATTTATCACCAAAAGCTATGGAAAGCGCACTATAAGGACCACTTGTACCAAATCTGTAATGGTTTTATGTTGCCTATTTACTATGCCATTTTTTATAAGCCTGCCCCAAAGATTTCTTCGGAAGCAGAGATTGACCTAACCGCTGTAGGAAATTGGTTCGGGGAAGATAAGTTCACATACATAAGGGTTTTTGGTAGCCTTGCAAGACCTCATGTCCTTCTTCTGTACATACCTGACAAGCTGTTAGCCCGACAATTGGCCTATCAAATTACAACCGCAGGAACATCCAAGACTCTTAGGACTTCAAAAAAGCAGGCTTGGCCTACTTTTCCTTTGAGATGTGGTGTTTATACTTTGCACGACTATAAGCATGCAGAAAAGGAAGCAAAGAAAATAAACATGCTCAACCTTGCAACCATTCCTAATAGGCAATTCAATCTAAGGAAAGTTGCCTATAACGTGCTTGAATAAGCCAAACTTACAAGTTTTGATCATGAGAAAGACGATTTTGGTGACTTATTTTCTTCGGCAGTGTCATTATTCCAGGTACAAATGCTGGCGAAAATGAGATATAACAACGAGAGGCTAGTAGAATTTAATAAGCTCAGAGAACAAAGGTTGAAAACTCTACCTCTGGACATATTAGCTACTACCCCGACAACACAATCAAGCGAGCCTGAACAACAACTCATTGACAAACCTTTTGTTGTATCAAAGATTCTCGAGAGAGGAAAAGAACTAGAGTAGGAGAAAGAGCAGAAAAAAGAATAGGACAAGGTCAGCGAAAAGATCAATGTGGATACTCAGATTGATCCTAAACTACTCCAAGAATGGCAGCAATTTGACTCCATTATAAGCAATCTGGAAGGTCCAAAAGGTGCCAATACACCCAAAGTAACAGATGGACAAGATACAACATCAACAACGGTTCCGAATGAAGGAACCATTGGCCTAGCCCCTAGCACAGATTTAGAAATGATTTCAAAAGATCTCTCCGATCAAATTATTTTGCAGGTGGAGGACATACCTCCATTAGATGTCTTTTACAGTCCCAAACACAAAGTTGTAGTGAAAAGACAAAGGAAAAGGAGAATACTTGATCAATCTTCCATGTTTCCAGCACAAACAGAGACAGCTAATGTAGTGTGGAAAGAAGATTTTAACCGCTCTGATGGCCTAACGAAGCTTTCTCAATATGACGGAGCTTATTTGGCAGCCACTATGGACAAGGCATCGGAAGTAAATAATCTACTTAAAGAAAAGGACCAAGTGATTTTTTTGTTGCAATCACAGGTGTCCAAAGCACAGTAGAAAATTGAACAGTTGGAACAACAACTATGAACACAACAGTAATTAAACAATCAATTGAATAAGAAATTGCTTGAAGAGAAACAGAGAATAGACTCAAGCGCAATACAAAAGCAAAAAGAATTATTCGAAACATTGGCCAGGTTAAAGACAATGAATGAACTAATGATGAAAACGAAAGATGAGCAAATTGCTGAGCTGTCAGTTCAAGTAGAGAAGTTCAAGAGTCTTCTGCAACCTGCCGATTTTAGGTCCGAAGCACTACAGATTAACAAATCATTGGTTACACAGTTAAGACTGTTATATCATAACATTTCTCTGGTTGAGCCCCTTTGTGCTATAACAGAATCAATAGTTGACAAATCAGCCAATGCTAGGTAGGATTTGGAATAGACCAGTGAGACTCTAACAAACTTTCTTGCTTGGAAAGACACCAATGAAGGGTAGGCAACAAATCTACCCAAAATTCTAGAATCACACAAGGAGATCCTTTTCTTAGAATGGCAGTCACAACTGATGAAAGCAGAGAGAGAGGTTTCTAGATGTAGATTATCTACAAGTAATTTAATTGAGTTAATCAATAACATTCTTTATCTATCTAATATGATCTCACAATGCACCCTAGGTAAATTTCTGTCAACCAAGGCATTGGAGCAAGCATGCAATCAAGAGTTGGAGAAGAATGGAATATTAACCGCTCGTATCGAAAGTTTAACTTGGGATACCTATTGCTTTTTCTTAGTAAAACCATACAGTCAAAGGTCCGCTCTCAAATGTTTAACCAATGCGATCAGTTGTATCATTCCTGAAATCCATGATGCCACATACTCAGCTCAATTCCATTCTCGTCTAAGTCGCCCTCCAAAATTGGAACCAATGCTTGCAATCTTCCAACTCAAATCAAAAGGAGAACAGGCGAAACAATGAATCATGCTGCAAAGTGCCAACAAACCTGTTGTGGAGAAGATACTCAAGATTTAGTTGTACCAATTAATAGCATTTTAATTTTTTAGTTAGTTAGTTTAATTAGTATTTATAGACCCTTTCATGCATTTAGAAAGGGTCCTCAGTTTTTGTATAAAACTCAAATCTGGAAGTTGCACTATTATGCTTCTGGTATTTTTTTTTTATAAAGACTAGGCTACTATTCCAAATTCTAATGAAGAAAAGCTTTGATGGGATGTGCGCTATTGCCGTGATGTGAAAGTATTTCTAAGTTGGAAAAAGGAATTTGAATGTGATTGATATCGGGAGTGATTCAAAGAACATATGGTACTATCATCTATGATCTTGTTTCATTCTTTCATCTGAATTGTCATTTGATTACTCTTGCTATCATTGGATATATGTATGTGTTTTCAATAGAAATCCTTATATTTTTTACTATTGAATGTTTAAGGAATGTTATTCTTCTAGTCATATATATATATCAGTGATATATAAAGGATAAGTGTAATAATGTTTTAATGATTACCTTGTTCAACTACTTGAACAAAGTAACTATCATATGAATGAATGTCTTTGTTTACCAATAGAGTCATCTATATGCCTGTTTATGGATAAAGATTATCAAACGTTACACTAAAAACATAAATTTCTCGGGATAGGATAGTTATTCATATTTTTACTTTTTACATTAAATCATTCATCCATTACCATTTTATTAGAAAACCACTCATTTATCCATCCCATTTTTATTCATCATTGGGAAACTGGTCCCATTATTTCCAGTTGGAGCCACCACACCAAACGGAAAAGGAGCTGCATTAAGGTCCGCACTGGGTGGTTTTCCCCGATGTTGTTGCAGCAATTTTTGAGGCATCAACATTTTTGGCGTTAGAAGGAGGGAATGAACTATGAATGGCGAGCAAACCAAAACCTATAGACCATCCTGAGAGTAAATCTCCCTCCACCTCACCTCAGACCTCCCGTTTGCATTCTGGAACACCAGTATTCAAATGAGAAGAAGATGAGTCAACTACCACTACTCAATCCCATCATACTCCATATCGATTACGTCCTGAGTCTCCCGAAGTTCAGTCTCTCATCCAAAAATTTCAAGGCTTTTCGATATCCCCATAGAAATTTGAAGTATCTCAAGGCAGTGAGACATCACAATTCAATTTACCTCACCCTCTCACCATACTTCAAAGCGGAAAGCTCGGTATTTAACCTACTAAGTTACCTTTACCGAAAAGGAAAAAGGCTGAAAAGAACACTGAAGGATCGGATAGTGAGACCTTCTTATCATCATCCTCTATTTCATCTTCTACAATGCAAAGTCAACCATCCACTCCTTCATTACACATTGTTGTTCAGCAAGGATCACCAACTTCAGCATCCCAACCTATTCAATCTTCAATACCAAATCCTCCCCAAACACCTGGAATAACATCAGGAATATCATTTGTTATTAGTTATACAATGGCTTAGAATCCATGGAATAGTCCTGGTGTAGTCACTATGCCTGCACCATTACACCCATTGCCAGATTCTCCTGAAAAATGGTTGCCGAAATTTAATCCAGATGCTGGAATACTAGTTGAAGAACATATTAACAATTTCATGTTATCAGTTAATTTAAAAGGAGTGACACAGGAAGATGTTGTCGTTAGGATTTTCCCTTATACTTTACAAGGATTAGCTGGGTCTTGGTATTTTTGCCTACCCTCTGGATCCATTACCAGCTGGAAAATGTTTCAAGAACAGTTTCTCACTAAGTATGGTGATGATAGATCTTTAGCGACATTAATCAATGATCTTTCGAATCTTAGGATAGAATCTAGAGAACCTATCAAAGAATTCAACTCGTGATTCAATAAACTCTTGAACAAGATTCCAACCGACTCTAAACCAAGTGAGAAAATTAGAAGCGAATGGTATATAACAACCCTACCTTCAAATATAGCCATTTTTGTAGATAGAGCTGCAAAACCAACTTTAGCTGAAAACATGAAAGAAGCGCTTCTTGTAGAGAAATGCATTATTGCTTTAGAAAAGAAAGCTGCTCTTGAAGATAGAAAATCCAAAAAATTTTCTTTTAAAGATGATTCAAAGAAGAAAACCCCTAAAGATCCATATGATATGGAGGGTTTGCAAAAGGTCCTCAAGACTATGTCAAATGAAATGGTTGAAATCAAAAGACAAGTAGCTGAACTTCAACAAAGGGGCCATTTAGAAATTTTAAGAAACCTAAGTCAAAACCACCAAATTCTATATCTAATGCAGACTCAGATCTTGAAGAGGAAGAAGAAGATGAAATAGTCTTGCCATCCGAGGAACCCGAAGAAGAGGAGATTGTCAAATGCCATGGGATGTGGGACTTCATTTTACCTAACTCTGATACAGAAAATGAATAAGAAGCTTTCCGCGTAACTACCAGTGGTAAAGGTACTCCTGAACCTGTTCAGTCAATTTCAAAGAAAAGGAGTGCAAGTACCACTACTATAAAAGAAAATATGCCCACAAAGAAATCTGCAGCGATAACATCCCAAAATCAACCATCATCCTCAAACATACCTTCAACATCTAAGACATTGGTAGTATCGGATTCAATGGATTACAATATTGTTGATGATATGAAGAAGACTAAGGCAAACATTACTATGTTTGAACTTAGCAAACTCAAACATCAACAGAAATCACTTCTTAAGGAACTAAATGTAGCACCTCTTCACCTCTTCCTAATGTTATGTTCTCCAAAGCTGCAAATGATTCAGGTCAACCACCTCCTGGTAGAGTTGAAGCTAGTGATGTAATTTTAATCAGAGACAAATCAAATTATCATACTCCCCCTTTTCTCTTGACCTATGAGATCTATAATAGAAATCTACATAACTGTTTGATTGACTCAGGGGCATCCTCTAACATAATACCAACTTCAGTTTGTTCCAAACTGAACATTGAACCCCAAAAGTCTACAATTCATATTGTACAGTTAGATAGAACCAAGGTCCAGGTTTTAGGGGAAATCAATTCCGTAACTATCAGGTTATTAGTTGATCCATGAGTGGTTCAGAGATTTGATATTTTAATTGCCGATATACCTGAATTTTATGGTTTAATTTTGAGTATGGATTGGTCTAAGAAACTCCACAGTTATATTTCTACCGATTGGTCCCATATGTGGCTACCCTATAAAGGAAAGCCAAATCAGATCAAAATCAATGGGGAGAAACATATGACCCATACTGTCACTGAATTTGAATAGGAGAATCAACCAATAGCATTAAATAACAATATTTTGGTGAATTACTCTTCCGAATCATTCTTTGGCAATTTCACTGCCCAACCATCTCCTTTCTCAGTTAATAATTTCACATCCCAAATTGAAAAATTTTCACAAACCGATAGATCACGATGTGTCAATATTGTTAAACAAATTGTAAATAAAATTATTGATAATTCTTCATTTTGGTCACTATACTTTGATGGGTCTAAATCTAGTGAAGGTGCAGGAGTAGGGCGTATTTTAGTTAGCCCTGAAGGAGAAAAACTATGTTATCATGTAGATTGGAGTTTGAATGCACAAATAATACGGCTGAATATGAGGCCTTAGTTCAAGGACTCTATAAAGTTATTGGTCTTAAAGTTGAATATTTGAAAGTGTTTGGTGATTCAGAAATTGTCATAAAACAAGTTAGAAATACAATTCACTGTCTTTCTAGTCATCTCAAACACTATTAGTCTTTGGTGCAGGAACTCATATCTCAATTTTTAGCATTCAATATTTCTCCTATCCCTAGATCCCATAATGCAACAACAGACTTGCTCGCTAATGTTTCTTCTAAACTCCTACCTTTCGAAGATTACAGCCCAGACATATTTTCAGTAGAGTTAATTTTTAGACCATCAATTCCCGACAATGTCACCAATTGGCGAGTGTTCAATCATGACGAAGACATTTTAAATTTCTCGACTACCGACAAGTCCTATGATGATCAAATCATTGATGAAAGTGATCATGACCTTCAAATGACGGAAAAGCAAGAAGAAAACTCAATACCAAACCCAGTCGTTAAGCTAGAAGATCTTTATGATATTAAAGACAGGTTTAAATAGGTGACCAATTCAAAGCTTCAGAGTTTCACTTAAAGATTTGAATTGATAAACCTAGGTATTGAGGAAAACCTTCAAAAAATCAATTTTGGACTAGGAATTTCTTTGGAAGAAAGAAAAACATTCATTAGCTTATTATGAAAAAATAAATATGTCTTTGCTTGGAAATATGATGATTTGAAAACATACGATGCATCGATCATTCAACATACTATTCCAATGCTTTCTGAACAAAAACCAATCCAGCAGAAGTTAAGGAAAATTCATCCTAACCTAGAGAGTCAGATAAAAACCGAACTAAATTAACTCTTGAAGGCTAAGATCATTTTTCCTGTCAGACATTCAAACTGGGTGTCCAATATGGTGCCTGTTAGAAAGAAAAATGGCAACATCAGGATTTGCATAGATTTCATAAATCTTAATAAAGCAAGCCAAAAAGATAACTTCCCTTTAACTACCATGGAGCAGATACTCCATTCAGTAGCTGGTTCTGAGTTAATGTCCTTTCTAGATGGTTTTTCAGGATGTAACCAGATTTTGGTCCATCTTGATGACATGCTTAAAACTACCTTCAGAACTAAATGGGGAACTTATGCTTACCAAAAAATGCCTTTTGGACTTATCAATGCAGGAGCTACATTCCAAAGAGCAATGGATATAGCATTTAAAGGATTCATCAATAAAATAGTTGGTCTATTTAGATGATATTACTATATTTTCCAAGAAAAGGTCTAATCATTTACATGATTTAAAACAAATCTTTGAACACTGCAGAAGGTATGGTATCTCGCTCAATCCAAAAAAGTCATTTTTTGCTCTTAATCAAGGAAATCTCTTAGGCTTCATTGTTTCAAAAGATGGTATTTATATTGATCCAGATAGAATTAAAGAGATTTCTGATATTCCATTGCCTCATAATAAAAAATCCATGCAGTCGTTTTTGGGTCAAATTAACTTTGTTAAACGATTCGTTCCAGATTTTTCCCAGATTATTTTACCATTACAAACAATGATTAAGAAAAATTTGGTGTTTAGATGGGGATTTGCAAAAAAAGAGGCATTTGATTCTATCAAACAATCAATAATTAATGCCCCTGCTTTAAGCACTACTAATTTTTCAACTCATTTTATACTGTATACTCTCGCATCCACCTCGTCTTATGCAGCAGTGCTGACTCAGATTAATGATCAAAACTTGGAGGCACCAATTTCATTTTATAGTTCAAATCTTCAAGGTGTTGAACTTAATTATTCAGAAGTTGAAAAGAAAGCCTTTGTTGTGTACAAAGCCATCAAACACTACATACCCTTCCTCTTAAAAGCTCACACAAAAGTTATAGTTCCTTTTTCAGCAGTAAGACAATTACAATTCAAAGGGAATTAGGAGAAAAAAGGGAAAATTGGGTCACAACATTACAAGAATATGACTTAGAAATCAAGCCAGCAAAGATTTTCAGAGGCCAAGGTTTTTGCAGGTTTTTAGCAGGAGCATCCAATATTCAAGAATCAGAAGGTACAGAACACACTGAAGAAATCAATCAGATAAGTATCACAGATCCTGAATCACAATATGCAGATCTGATTTTCTATAAAAACAAATATGCCATTAGATTAAAAGTGAAAAACTTCATAATTGTATATGATGTAATTTTTAGGCGAAATTATGATTCAATTCTATTAACATGCCTAGGAAAAATTGAAGTGCAAAATTTTTTGCAGGAGCTACATGACGGACCAGCAGGAGGACATTTTGGAGCTAATACAACAACCCAAAAAATCATTCATGTTGGATATTATTGGCTCACCCTGTTCAGAGAAACTCACGAATACGTAAGGAAATGCCGAAGTTGTCAAATCTCTAGGGGAAGACAAAGAAAACCAGCTTTCCCTTTGCAGCCAGTCAACATTGAACAACCTTTCGAGCAATGGGGATTGGATATCATGTGGGAAATCACTCCACAGTGATACAAACAACATAAGCATATCCTTATCGCCACTAATTACTTTACTAAGTGGGTTGAAGCAATTCCTCTGAAGACAACAAACTTTGAGCAAATTATAGAGTTCATGGATCAATTCATTATTACCAAGTTTGGTGTCCCAAACGCTCTTGTTTTTTATAATGCATCTTATTTCTCTAGAAATTATATGTTTGAGTTCGCTATCAAAAGAGGTTTTAAATTGAAATATTCTGCGAATTACTATCCCCAAGGTAATGGTTTAGCAGAATCCACCAATAAAAATCTTATCAAAATCATTAAGCGAACTATTGAATAGAATCATAAAAACTGGCATAAATGTTTGATATTTGCACTATGGGCTGACAGAATAACGCAGAAGGCTTCCATAGGTACTTCTCCATTTAATATCCTATATGGGAAGGAAGTTGTCATAGCTACCAATTTAGTACTTCCATCTCTAGCTTTAGTGCAGTTTATTGAAGAAAGTCCCTCATCTTCTATTCAACTAAGACATGATCAAATTTTAAAATTAGAAGAAGAAAGGGAAAACGCTAGAATTATACATGCAAAACATCAGCAAATTATCAAGTCATCTTTTGATTCAACTTCATCTA
>APFE031288904.1:5162-37348 GCA_000404065.3 Pinus taeda
TAGAATTGACTTGGGTTGACTCATCTAGAGGGTTGGAGGGTTGTTGTGACACATCTGGGCTGGCTGACCAAAGGAGACTTTGCTGGTTGAAACATCCTGTTGACCGCCGAAACGAACACACACATTTTTCCTGTTTCTGATTTGTCTTCTGTAAGATCTGCTTATATGTTCTATCTGCATTTTGCTTAACTACTTGTATGATTGCTGTGAGAAAAGTGAAATTGCTCTTAGCATAGATGATAGAACATCTACAAAACTTTACACCAACCTCTATGCAGTATGTTCCTCAACCCAACTGTCCACAAGTCAGGTGTCCAATTCCCAAGGTGTATCACATGGCCCTAAGCTCCTCATGCTAATTGCCCTCCTCCAAGTGCCTAACGCTACTCCACAGAGGGAGGTACCTACTCTAATTGAGTAACTTACTCCACCAATATGTGCACCCAATGGGCTAATCATCATGTCGATCAAGGTAACAACCTTCTAGGTAAGGGTGCTATGCTAGCACTCTAACCAAGGTGAAGCATCCACCCAAACTGAGCCATCCATATGTCAATGGGGCATTGCCAAGGGTTTAGAAGACATAGTGCTTTCCCAACAAGGTGAAAACACTTAGGGAGTAACCCTAAAAGCCAATATTTGCTTCATATTTTGAGGAGCACTAGTTTTGAGGGTGGATGAAGATTCCTTGCATACCTCAAAATGAGGAGATCCAGGGCAACATTTTGCACGGGAATACTATAGATTAACTTATTGACCATCTCAAAGCAAGTAATTGACATAGATCTAGAGGAATGCTCCATCTTTGAGGAACATTAGAGGCATAGTTTATTGTATAAGAAATTTAAGTGCACACTTATAGAGAAGTCCTCCACATTTGAGGATTATGTGTAATGCGCTCTATAGATTAATTGCCCAAGGCAGGATGAAGTAATCTATCCAACCCCATAGGCAATAGTCAATGATTAAGGGGGAAACCCATTATCCAATGCTTTTGGGGCAACATTGAGTAAATTGGAGTAATTGGGGCAAAAATTGTGAAGGAAGCCAAAATTGGGGCTAAGTGGAGGGAAACTTGTAACCCCTCAAATTAAAATAAGGAGAAGCAACCCTAAAGGGAGTTTATAAATAAGAGAGAGGAGAATCATTCTCATCATGGTTGACTAGATATATTTGATTTTGTGAGCTGAGGCTATGAGGCTAAGTTGCACGAAACGGGGAAACGGGGAAGCGAAACGAAACGCGACCTCCCCAAATTTTGGAAACGGGGAAACGCGAATATATATAATAATATAATAATTATATATATATATATATATATATATATATATATATATATATATAAAAACATTTAAAAATTATTAATATATATATGTGCAATCATAATGATGAGAGAATGAGAGGCACTGCTATTTTATAACTTTAGAAATGGTTTCTAGAAGTGATTAGAAACCTTAAAAAAAATTAAAATTAATTAGAAAAAAAAAAAATTTAAAAAACAAGTGTTATTTTGTGGGAAACGGGGCCCGTACGGCGTGGAAACGCGTTTCCGTCCGTGGAAACGTGTGGAAACGCCTGGAAACGTGTGGAAAACGCGCCCGCCGTACGGTACGCGGAAACGCGTTTCCACGCCGTACGGTACGCGGAAACGCGTTTCCGTTTCGTTTCCGTACGGAAACGGACCCTAGACCCACGTTTCCTGCAACTTAGCTATGAGGGTTTTAAGACCCCTTTTTCCTTTGATTGGTTTTAGTGGTGAAAGATCCCACCCTAGCCAATCCCCTCTCTTTCTTTATTTTGTCGGCATAATCTGTGTGACATTCTTCATCCACTCTAAGGCAATCAAAGGTTTTTGTGGTCAAATCTTGACAGTGAGGCAATCTCAGGCAATTTTTAGATTGTAGATTAGTACTAAGCCTCCATCTGTGACAATGAGCTTCCTTCTAGCACTTTCCTGTGGTTGGGAAGGGCTTTTTTAGGACAATTATGATAGAAAACCGCCCCTGTGATAGCATAAGTTTTTGAGGTAGGGTCACAGATCAATTCTAGGGCATAAATTCAAGCAACAGTGCATCTCCCAACGCCTTCTTGGGACAACGACACTCCCCCCCGCTTGAGGCATCTTCCATTTGGTGTTGAGAAGAAATGAAGGGTTTTGTGGAAGAATTGACTCAAGGAACAATCCAGTGGCATTGTCGAGGCAACGAAAACCTTATTTTGGACCACAAGTAGCCCTTGTTGCAACATAAAGGCTATTTTAGGGCAATACTTTGGCATAGGAGTCTGCTAGGGCAATCCCAGGGCAGTGAAGCCCTTACCTTGGTCGTAGAAAGCCTATTATAGAGTAGCATATTGGTCAAAGAAGGAGAACATTGGGCAACAAAGTATCCATAAGGCATTTCTTAAGGTAGCAAGGATAGTTATGAACTCGTAACTTGGTTATTGGTGTGTTTTTACTATGGTTATAGTTATGGTGTAAAGTACTGTAGTATGCAATAAAAGACTGTCACTGTTTATTAATTGATAAGTTGTACAACTAGGATTGTTGGTGCACTAACACTTAGAGTAAGAATGTGAATTTGTGGTTGTTGTGAGCTATTGGTGTGTTGACGAAATATATTACGTGTTGGAATTTCTAAGTCTGACACGTTAGAAACCCTTCATGCACTTTACTGATTTATTCCTACCTACTTGTTATGTTAATTAACAAGCTATTTACCATGTAAATACTAGAAATAAATACAAGTGCATTCTCAACACATTACAGATTATCAACTGAAGGAAAACAAAAACAAACACACAAGTGACACCATTGTTTTTGGAATAATGTCCCCGGAAAAACCCAATGCGGGAAACTGGTGCAACTATCTGAGGGTTTGATTTATTAAGCAGTTTCAGAATACAATCTAGGTGCCAAATCTGGCTCACCCAACAGAGAAAAATCTCGGCAGTAGTACCTCTCTACTCGGAAGTAGATATTTTGGTTGAAACTCTAGATAAACACTTCGACAGCTCCACAACTCCAATCTACCCCACGAAACCCCAGCGTCAGCCTCTAGGGACTACGTCAATCTCTCTCTGGCCTAGCGTTAGCCCAACGTCACTTTGGCTTGGCCTGCGTCAGCCCTCTGGCCTCCTACGTCACCCATGCTGGCCCTCTGAGGCACTACGCAACTCCTGGCTAGCTCTGCGTGAGCCCTGGCTGGCTCTACGTGAACCCATGGTTGCTTCTGCATCCCTCTCTCTAGCTATTGCGCTGATCCTCCCGGTGCTATCTCTGCCTCTCTGCTTTTGTAGTCACTACCCTCAGCTGCAACTCTGATCACTCTCTCAACTTACTCAACAAACCCAGCCTTAGAAAGTCGAAATCTTGATCTCTTGGTGTGTTCTCTAAGTGACCTTCAAGCCGCCTCTTATACTTTTCTCGTTGACAAATCAACGGCTGAGACTAAGTCCCTAATCAACGGCTAAGATTAGATCTGGCTTGATCCATGACTTTTGGACCATTCTAACACAGTTTTATATTAATTCACATTAATATTTTATTTTCCCTAAGTTTAGACTTAGGGACTCCATTAAAAATATTAATTATTTTAATATCTCTCAAACTGTTTAGAATCTGCCCAAACCCTTTCTGGGTATTGGATATCTCATGTGCCTTAGCCTCTCCACCAATTTTCGTGGCTACAACACATCAGATACTACCCCAAATCAACACTCCCTCTTAGCGAGGATTGTGCTCTAGTAATACTCCTCACGGAGCATCACTCTGATCATCCGGCATCGGTCCTTGTGCCGATGTAGGCCTGCTGCCCAACATCCTTTGCACTGTTGCATCTTGTACTGCTACCCATGGCCTTGCCACTGCCATTGCTGCATCCGTACTGCAACTCCCTCTGCATCCGTGTTGGTACCCATAGCCTTGCCACTGCCACTGTTGCATCTGCACTGCAACCCCTCTCATCATGCTGCATCGTGCTGCCCATAGCACTACCACTGCTGCATCTGCACCGCAACCCCTCTCATCATGCTGCCCATAACACTACCACTGCTAACTGCTGCACTGCAACTCAGTTACTGAGAAGTAAATAACAGATCTCCTAACTTTGACATCTCCGTCATGCTAGAAACACTCTTCCTCAAGGCTAGAAACTGGGATAGCTATCGTCCTCAAGGCGAAGTGCTTGACACGATTCTTGTCTAGTATGGATAAGATTTGGCCTTCCAGACTCCGAAGTTTGAGGCTTCGTCCAGTCTGTCCTGGTCTCTTACTCTGGGTAGTGCCATTTCACTGCTCCTCTTCTTCCCTCCTAGAAGTTCTCGGTATGACTCCTCTGAGCCTCGATTTCCCTCCTAGAAACCCTTCTGTCAATGTCGAGATGCCCGTCTCCAATTATCTGTGCAACTGCAACACTGATCTGGATTCCTTGGCTAGAAATCCACCTCGGCAACAACTCCCTCTACCTTGGCCTTGCCCTATTAGGTACTATTCTGACTACAGTACCCCACCAGCTCCACTCTGCAACTTACCCACAGCCTCCTAAACCCCAGCAAACTGAAGGTTAGAGCTCCTAGGCTCTGCCCAATCCCGTCACCGACAAATCAGCCTCCTCAGCCAACTGCGTTAGGGAGGGCTCTGCATGAGCCTGCCTTTGCCTCCCTCAGCCTCTGCGCTGCCTCTTCCTGGTTCAATCTTGATGATGCAAGCACTGCGCCACCCCTTCCCTGCTGCTACTCTGCTTGGAACAACTTCTGTCACTCAGGACAATTGTTTTCTGCTGCTGCTGCTCTGTTCGACTGATGTCCTCTGTTCTTCTCTGATCTGCAACCACCCTCTGATACCATTTTGGAATTTCTAAGTTTGACACGTTAGAAACCCTTCATGCACTTTATTGATTTATTCCTAGCTACTTGTTATGTTAATTAACAAGTTATTTACCATTTAAATACTAGAATACAAGTGCATGCTCAACACATTACAGATCATCAACTGAAGGAAACAGAAACAAACACACAAGTGACACCGTTGTTTTTGGATTAATGTCCCCGGAAATACAAGTGCAACTATCTGAGGGTTTGATTTATTAAGCAGTTTCAAAATACAATCTAGGTGCCAAATCCGGCTTACCCAACAGATAAAAATCTCGGCAATATTACCTCTGTACTCGGAAGCAGATATTCCGGCTGAAACCCTGGATAAACACTCCGGCAGGTCCACAGCTCCAATCTGCCCCATGAAACCCTAGCGTCAGCCTCTAGGGACTGCGTCAACCAACCTCTCTCTGGCCCAGCGTTAGCCTAGTGTCACTCTGGCTTGGCTTGCGTCAGCCCTTTGGCCTCCTGCATCACCCACGCTGGCCCTCTGAGGCATTGCGCAACTCCTAGCTGCCTCTGCGTGAGCCCTGACTGGCTCTGTGTGAACCCTTGGCTGGCTTTGTGTGAACCCTTGGCTGGCTTTGTGTGAACCCTTGGCTGCTCTGCGTCCCTTTCTCTGGCTACTGCGCTGATCCTCCTGGTACTATCTATGCCTTTTTGCTTCTATATTCACTGCCCCTCAGCTGCAACTCTAATCACTTTCTCAACTTTCTCAGGAAACCTAGCCCTAGAAAGTCGAAATCTTGATCTCTTGGTGTGTTCTCCAAGTGACCCTCAAGCCTCCTCTTATACTTTTCTCGTTAACAAATCAACGACCGAGATTAAGTCCCTAACCAACGGCTAAGATTAGATCTAGCTTGATCCATGACTTTTCGACCATTCTAACACAGTTTTATATTAATTCACATTAATATTTTATTTTCCCTAAGTTTAGACTTAGGGACTCCATTAAAAATATTAATTATTTTAATATCTCTCAAATTGTTTAGAATCTGCCCAAACCCTTTCTGGGTATTGGAGATCTCGTGTGCCTTAGCCTCTCCACCAATTTTCGTGGCTAGAGCACATCCGATGCTACTCCAAATCAACATTACGTGCCTACACTATTGTGCATTTAATATCATCGCTGTCTAAGATTGGAATAAATACAATAATATTGGTAAAATTTGTCATATGCCCTTTAACTCTAAGGGCAAATTTTCCCTAGGGATAATATAATGGTATCAGAGCTATAAATCTTGCTAGCCTGTCGACATATGAGCTTTGTATGCTTCCAAAAGATAGGGAAAACGTTACAATAAGGAGGAAAAGGGTTACCCATAGTTCATCCATGGAGGAAAGGGGAGAACATTAAAACCCCATTAGCCTCTTGCATGTGCTAAATAGGGGACAACAACAGATAATCCATGGAAAACAACAAATAGCCCAACTGTTAACATAGGGGCAGCAACAGGTAGCCCAAGGATAGTAGCAAATGGCTTAGTTTTTTGCCCAGGTCATGGGAAATCTAAACATCACAGTAACAATGTGGCCAATGGACTTAATGTTGGGAACGAGGATTTTCCAGAAGGGAGCAACAACCATAATTTTGGCTCTTTCAATATCTTTGCACGAACCAACACAGGGGCAACTAGTAGAAGGCCTCTACAACCCCAATTTCTAAGTGGTTAGGGGCCAATGACCCTAGGAGCAACAAAACAAAATGGAAACTTTATTGAATACTTTCGGGAGTATTCAACACTAGGGGAAGATGTGTGAGCAATCATGACTTTTCATGAGTTCAGTAGCATCAAGTACAAAAATAGACCTAGGATGGAGCAGAATCACGATCTCATGCGCAAGATGGGACAACTGTTCGTTCCCTCTTTCGATGGATCAACCAAGTGCTCAACTAGGGCTTGGGTACGAAAGTTGGATACCTACTTCCAACTTAATCCATTGTTGGAAGCAAATGCTATCAAATTTTCCATGTTGCATTTGGAATGGGAAGCGCATGAATGGTGGTACCATGGACTGGTTACCTTGGGGTACTCCAACATAACCTCTTACATGGACTTCACTCAAAAATTGATATACCACTTCAACTAAAAGTATCCTAATATACACTTCAAAGAGCTAGTTTAACTCAAGCAGACTGACACATCGAAATCCTACATTTTAGATTTCTAGCAGTTGGCAGCCATGGTGACAGACATATCAAAGCAGAGGTTGGTCATGCTCTTTTATAAGGTTTAACCAAACCACTGCATGGATGGGTTAAGGATTTCAAGCCTACCACATTGCGTGATGCCATCACCAAGGCATGAGATATGGGAGATGCAACACCAAAGGTGAAGCTTCCATCCAAACCACTAATCCCTCCATTGGACAAGGATAAGTGTTGAGCCCCAAACTTGCATCTTTCCTACACATTTTTCTAGCTTCTTTCCATTCACCTGAGCCTCCTAAGCCATCAAGATCATTGCATATTAGTTATAAAAGAGCATTTAAAGTGGTTTCTTGACTATGTCTTTGTGTTGCTGTTTGAACTAGATTTTTGCTTATGAGCTACGAAATCTTGTCACTTTCTGCAGCTGGTTCAACTTTCCGCAGCTGTTTTTGTTAAAGTCTACATTGCAGGTGTCATCAGGCAAATCGAGTCACATGGGCATGTTGGAAATGTCATGGACATGGGTCAAGTCCCATTGGTCTAGTTGGATTCGTCAAAGAAGACTGTGGTCAAAGGTGGTCAAGCGGTGGTCAAACGGGAAAGTCCTACTGCAACAAGACTCCATTTTCAACCACGTGAAGATTTTTGTGACCGTTTCTAGATCTTTGGAGGCACGCTGACATCTGTAGGCTGACCACGATGTGGATCCAACAATGGCTTTCAGTAAGATTGTGTAATCCCAGTGACCATATTGCTAAATCCGTGGACGTGGTTCTTCATGTGTCCTCTGTTCATGCAGCGTTTTCAGAAACACAGTTATGAAGCCTCTGTTATAAATAACGCGTTCTAATACGCATAATAGCTAGCTTTTGATATGTAATTTTCGCTGTTAAGAACCACTGTGCCGTGACACTAGCTTATTGCTGTAACTCTGTTTTGAGATATATATATATATATATATATATATATATATATATATATATAGAAGACTCTATTTTCCATGTTTGCGTGAACGTGATTTTGAGTTGATAACTTGTTACCCAAGGTTGCAGAGGGCCCCTGCACACCGAGGTTTCGTTTACTTCGTTGTTGTATAGTCTTTATGCATCGTTTCTTGATTCTCACTGCATATGTTTTATGATTATTCATGTGTGTATATATTTCTAACATGTCACTTTTGCTCATGATTTTATAAGTTTTGTTTAACGCTGAGTGTGTGCAGGTTTCAAGATAGAGTAGGCAACCCGAGCATTTGCATATAAATTTCATAATGACTAGTGATATGGAATTGATCCTCTGCTGATTTTGTTTTCCTAGTTTCTTTTAATTCCAGTTCTGTTTTGTTGAGTTTAGTTTTGTTCAATTTGCTTTGATTAGTTAAAAATCAACTTGCTCATTTCATTGACATTTACCTTCCAAAGCCATAGCGAGACTACTGGCGAGGGATTGAAATATGAATGTTGTGAATTGATCTTAGTTTCCTTTTCTGCAATTAGATAATTGAATTGCTCATCTCATTAACAGTTACCTCCGAAAGCCATAGTGAGACTACTGGCGAGGGATTGAAATATGGATGTTGTGATTTAATTTTAGTTTATTTTTCTGCAATTAGATAATTGGATTGCTCATTTCATTTACAGTTACCTCCGAAAGCCATAGTGAGACTACTGGCGAGGGATTGAAATATGGATGATGTAATTTGATTCTAGTTTTACTTTCTTTGCAATCTTTGATTTCCTTGAGTGCAATAGCTTAAATTAGTTTTCTTAATTTTGACAACAGCAAAGATGATAGTTTCATAATCAGTAGTTCATGAATTACTTGTTTTAATTAGCAGCATCTTTTCATTTTTGATTCAAGTGTTATTTTTCACTATAGTCTATTTTCTGAAGTGTTAAGTTTTGGGAATCTTTTCAAAGGACATAATTGCCTTAAAACTTATAACCATACTTGCCTTACCGTGCTTGATTTGATTACGGTTCTCCTCCACCGCATAAATTCCGCAGCGATTTCATGAATGTGTTTATGTCTACTCCACAACTGTCCATTTTAAAAACTCTGCTGTCACTCCCCCACTATTGTATTGAAGCCACGACTACATTACCACCTCGTTTACATAAGTCTTCACTCCATTTCGAGAATTCACTTCCGCTGCTTGTCCTCTGTTTTCTGCTTACAGTCACTGGTTTTCTCCATAAACCCTGTTCATTCCCGCTAGTCCAGCCGTCTCACCTCCGCTAAAACGTTCTCACGCAGACGAATTATAGAACAGAAGGAAAGAATGGGTCGGTTGTTGAGGGCAGAACCAGAAGGGCCCAAATTTATGGAAGGACACCCGCAAGTAAAGAACATATTGAAAAAGGCAAGATGGCTTCGGTTTATTCAAAAGTTCAAAGGCTACAATAAGGAGGTTACAAAAGCTTTTGCGAGGTCTTTCAACGGCCTGGAGGTGGAAATTGGGAACTTCAAGTTTACAGTGATCGAGGCATCCATAGCAGCTGCTACAGAACTCCCTCAAGAAGGTGAACGTTGGTTCAAGAACAAGAGCATTGACGAGAAAGCTTGGAGAGTGATCCTACGTAACCCAGGTATGGATGTGACTATATTCAAAAGAAGAATTCTTGTTCATGCCTTAGAAGAGAAATGGGCCAGTTTACTGTTGGTTATTCAAAAGTTCATTACGTGTGGGTTGTTTTGGAGCAATGTATATGTATCATACACGACTGTTGATGAACTTTTTAGAGTATCAAACCCTAAATCTGCCTTACTTTTTATTGCTGAGCTTGAAAAAGATGTGCACAACAGTCCAAAAGAATATAGAGGATATAGAGCCCCACTTGTATCATCATGGGCTGGTGAAAATTTTAATTGAAGACCAATTGAAGAAAAAGAGGGATACCTGGGATCGGTTTTTAGTGAGAAATTACTTTCAAGAGCCACCTGAAGCGCCCGAGAGCAATACAGTAAGGAAGAGTAGGAAAAGGGAAACTAGTATAAGAATTCAAAACCCTCCTATTAGCAGAACCAAAGAAGTTAATCGAGAAGAGAAATTGGAAAGAACCAAGGATAAGAAGCAAAAGAAATTGAAAGGAAAGAAAGACATAGAGGATGTTTACCAATCACCAGAACCTTCCTCAGAAGAGGACTACCAACCACTGTCTGAAAGGCTAACTCACCTCCAAGGACAATCAGCTGCAGCCAGGAAGAAAGAAAAAGAAAAACAGAGTATTGAGGAAGAGGACACTAGCCCACAACATTTAAGAAGAAGCACCAGGCTTAAGGGAAAGTGGAGGAAAGCACAAACAAAAGGACCCCATTTTATTGACTTAGGGGGAGGCACACCGGAACAACCTCCAGCTGGCCGTAGTCCACCTCATTCTCAGTCAAACATTGAAACTAGTCCTTCGGATGTTAATATAAGTCCTTCTCGGCCAGACTTCGAAATCGTGAGGATTTTGGGGTTAGCCCAAGGAAAACTTCACCCGAGATAGACCCGAATTAGCAGGAGATGTATGATTATATAGAATCCTTGGAAAAGAGAGCCACAGGTCCAAGCACCTCATCCATCCAGTCTCATCCAGCACAAGACGCTCAAATCAAGTCATTGAAACAAGAAATTTTTGAGTTAGAGGTCCTAAATAAACATATTAAACATGAAAATGAAGCATTAAAGGAGCAGAACGGACTGGATAAGATCATTCATGATAATACCATGCTACATCTCGGGCTCTGGCAGAAAAAGAACAAGAAATTAAAGAAAAAGTGCAAGAAGATAAGTAGAGCACTGATCAATCTCAAATTCAGATGCTTGATGAAGAAGCCCAAGATGTTAGCAGCACCAAGAAAGAGAAGAAGAGGGCTGGATGTACTGGCAGAAGCTTCAGAACATATGATTTGAAGGGGGGGATAGTCAAAATTTTGGTTGCATGAGGACATGCAACGCCTTCACAGTGGGGGTATGTTGAGCCCCAAACTTGCATCTTTCCTACACATTTTTCTAGCTTCTTTCCATTCACCTGAGCCTCTTAAGCCATCAATATCATTGCATATTAGTTATAAAAGAGCATTTAAAGTGGTTTCTTGACTATGTCTTTGTGTTGTTGTTTGAACTAGATTTTTGCTTATGAGCTGCGGAATCTTGTCACTTTTCGCAGTTGGTTCAACTTTCCGCAGTTGTTTTTGTTAAAGTCTACATTGCAGGTGTCATCAGGAAAATCGAGTCAGATGGGCACGTTGGAAATGTCATGGACATGGGTCAGGTCCCATTGGTCCAGCTGGATTCGTCAAAGAAGACCGTGGTCAAAGGTGGTCAAGCGGTGGTCAAACGGGAAAGTCCTACAACAACAAGACTCCATTTTCGACCACGTGAAGATTTTTGTGACCGTTTCTAGATCTTTGGAGGCACGCTGACATCTGTAGGCTGACCACGATGTGGATCCAATAGCCACTTTCAATAAGATTGCGTAATCCCGGTGACCATACTGCTAAATCCGTGGACGTGGTTCTTCACCTGTCCTTTGTTCATGCAGTTTTTCCAGAAACACAGTTATGAAGCCTCTGTTATAAATAACGCGTTCTAATACGCATAATAGCTAGCTTTTGATATGTAATTTTCGCTGTTAAGAACCACTGTGCCGTGACACTAGCTTATTGCTGTAACTCTGTTTTGATATATATATATATATATGTATATGAAGACTCTGTTTTCCATGTTTGCGTGAACGTGATTTTGAGTTGATAACCTGTTGGCTGAGGTTGCAGAGGGCCCCTGCACACCGAGGTTTCGTTTCCTTCATTGTTGTATAGTCTTTATGCATCGTTTCTTGATTCTCACTGCATATGTTTTATGATTATTCATGTGTGTATATATTTCTAACATGTCACTTTTTCTCATGATTTTATAAGTTTTGTTTAACGCTGAGTGTGTGCAGGTTTCAAGATAGAGTAGGCAGCCCGGGCATTTGCATATAAATTTCATAATGACTAGTGATATGGAATTGATCCTCTGCTGATTTTATTTTCCTAGTTTCTTTTAATTCCAGTTCTGTTTTGTTGAGTTTAGTTTTGTTCAATTTGCTTTGATTAGTTAAAAATCAACTTGCTCATTTCATTGACAGTTACCTCCGAAAGCCATAGCGAGAGTACTGGCGAGGGATTGAAATATGAATGTTGTGAATTGATTTTAGTTTCCTTTTCTGCAATTAGATAATTGAATTGCTCATCTCATTGACAATTACCTCCGAAAGCCATAGCAAGACCACTGGCGAGGGATTGAAATATGGATGTTGTGATTTAATTTTAGTTTACTTTTCTGCAATTAGATAATTGGATTGCTCATTTCATTTACAGTTACCTCCGAAAGCCATAGCGAGACTACTGGCGAGGGATTGAAAATTGAAATATGGATGATGTAATTTGATTCTAGTTTTACTTTCTTTGCAATCTTTGATTTCCTTGAGTGCAGTAGTTTAAATTAGTTTTCTGAATTTAGACAGCAGAAGAGATGATAGTTTCATAATCAGTAGTTCATGAATTACTTGTTTTAATTAGCAGCATCTTTTCATTTTTGATTCAAGTGTTATTTTTCACTATAGTATATTTTCTGAAGTGTTAAGTTTTGGGAATATTTACAAAGGAAATAATTTCCTTAAAACTTATAACCATACTTGCCTTCTAGAAACTTAGGAATTGGAATTTCATAAACCAAGATAAAAACCCCCAAAACAAAATAAAAATAAAAAACGACAAAAGTAAGAAATAGGTTATCTTGCACATATAGTGCGCCACACTTCGTCAGCTTACGAATCCCAGATTGACAAATTAATGTAGCAATTTAGGACACACTAAATTGACCAAACAATAAGCAGCCATTTCAGAGAGATGGGACTAGGAAGGATATGCTGGATGAGGAGACTCAGAATGAGTTGAGGAGGAAGAAACTCAGTTTTACTCGCAAAGAACCATAGGAACCTAGTCATAGATGTTTGGGAAGGGGGAAGATTCACTACATTGAAGTGGTGTTTGATAGTGACAATAAAGATGATACAACATTGACACCCAGCAAGGAGCCTAGCAGGTCTGGAGAAGAATAGTCCCTTGAGGAGGCTAAAGGAGAGGAGAAGCCACATACAAGAATCAAAGGAGGTACAATCTCCTCTCCCTTTGGAGTTCCTGTATATTACATCTTCAAGATCAAGGGTGTCGTATGGGGGCAATGAATCATAACCTTAGTTGATGGTGGAGCTACGTATAATTTCATTGATGCAGTTGTGGTGGTAAGGAGAGGTATTCCCTTAGAAGAATTTGGGGGCTTGTCATGTTCCTTTTTCTGGTTCCCTTATGGCGTGGTCAGGATGGACTTCCATGGTTGGAGGTAGCTAGGTCACAAGAGCAGGTTTACTCCATCAAGGGACCCAAGAGCTTCTGGAGGGGCTTTATTGGGTTTTGAGGAGTTTCTTTGGGATCTAATGGCATTCGCTTGGCATATTTCATCATTCGCACAACTTGCCTTTTGTTCCGTTGCATTCCAAAAGCTTTTGGAAAACAGGGTTATTATGGAGCCTAACTCAATTAATTATGCTTAAGATGGCATTCTGAGGGGAATACTTGATGGAAAACCTTATTGTAATAGCTCGTTGGAACTGAAACGAGAAGATCTATTGGATGAGATGGCGGGAAGTGACTTTAGGTGGCCCGAGGAGGAATGGTGGTTGATTTACCATTTTCCCAAATTGAAAAAATATTTTAATTAAAATAAAAGGAGGGAAAAGGTACTAGTGATTAAAATAATAATAAAGTAAAGGCTTCTAGAGGGGTCCATCAGATCTATAAAAAGAGAAGGAGAAGACCATTTGAGGACAACTTGGATTGTTGATATTTTCTGTGATGAGGTTTGGAGAACCTAGTTCCCAACTTCTATAGCCCTAGGACGAAAACCCTCAGGTTTGCTAGTGGGTGTTGGATGAAAACCCAACACTTTTGAGGAGATTTCACTCAGAAATCTCACGGTGCTTCATTGGAGTTTTTGGAAAGAGTAGGTTTACAGTAGCACGTTTGCAGTAGTCTTCTCACCGGGCCATCTACATCATTGCCAGGATCATACATCATTTTGGTCAGAGATCTTTTTCTGTGTTTTACTCTGCTTGCTTGACAAGCCCAAGTTTCACTATTCCTTCATGTTGATGTACTTTTTCTAGTGGATTAATAAAATGGCTCAGAGATTTTATTGGTGTTTATTTGTGCATCAAAGTGCTGGTTGTGTGTTTATTTGCGACTATGTTGTTGTTCAAGTTTATTTCTGTATCTACTGTCAAATTGCTTCCCTGTCTGACTCATGGGTTTCCTTGTCTGACTCTGATCCCTAGTATTGATATGCTATTCATGGTAATGTTAAATTCTTAAAGTAAAATGATGAAAATGAACTTTTACTTAAATTTTTAACATTACCATGAAATGACTCAGGATGTTTGAGACTGGTTCCGGCCTCATTGGATTTCATATGGAGAAAGTAGAATTTTAGATTTCATTCAAAATCCAGCGGACTTATCAGTTTTTCAGGATTTTAGGATTTTAGGATTGGGGGATTGCAATGTTTCCATTGAATTTTGTCATGTATTAGGGTATGGAACTCGTATTCAATCAAGAGCACCAATCCCTCTATGTACCTTGATGTTAGTGACATTGGTTGTCGAACTCCTCTGGGATTTGCTCCTGCTCCCGTTTGCGCTCTCGCTCCCCGCTTTCGCTCCCGCTCCCAACACTGAGCCAAATGATGTTGGCAACTCTAGCAGTAGTCAGTAGTACTGGTCACAAACTTTTGTTGTAGAGGCCATTTCTAGCCTCCTTGCTTATGTGGTTTTGTTTTGATCTCTATATCATCATCGTGTATGTATTGGACAGTGCACTGGGTGCCATTTTGATATAATGGATATATTCATGAGCCTACTTTGATCATATGTTTTCTATCTATATTCTAATGCTGTGTGTTTGGAAACATGGATGAAAATCTTTAAAACTATGCGTTTTCATAAAAAATAAATATTTAATGTATTTTTTACAACGACCAAGTCATTGAAATCGAGCCGGCCGAGTCGATACCGAGTCGGAGTCGATCCTCGGCCGAGTCGGAGTTTTAAAACATTGGTATAACATGACATGCACATAAGTAGTTCCATGATTGAGCGTGACATTGGGTAATCAAACGTTCACCGATGATTTTTATGTAATAGAACTTGCAGATACCAATGTTGTGTTAGGAGTACAATGGTTGTTTTCTATAGGAGAATTCTCAATGAACTACTAGGTGATGGAAATGGAGTTACGAGACTCAAATGGCAGCAAGGTAGTATTAAGAGGTATGTCCAATGGTGGTCCTCGAACTATATCAGCTAAGCAAATGGAGTTCGTATATAAGCATGGAGGTATAACTTACATAACAACTTGTATAATTGCATACCCTAGATCGTCGGGTAGCAACCTACAAGTTACGAGTTTGGTACAAAATGCGAGAAGAAAGTTGGGGTTGATATATGCATGCTCATGAAAATCACCAAAGGTTGGAGACCCCACCTCCTACTAGAATGCTCCAAAAATAAGTTTGCTTGCAAATTGATGGACGGTCTCATCCAAGATGATAGGTACAAGGTAAAAGATGAGATCATTTTTTATAAAGACCAGATATATTTGGTCCCTGAATCTACAGTCAAGGAGAGGTTTCATAGGGCCTCACATGACATACTAGTTGAGGTTAGGGATGGGCATTGTTTGGAGTACTTGCTTCAATATAAGGAACGTTCGACACTGAATCTGTAGCGTGATTTTTGTGGAAGCAGGTTGGAGATTGATGGGAATGGCCATAAAAGAGAGAAAATTGCAAAAGTAGATTTTCCTGTAGATCCTATGGAACAGAGATTAGGAGGATGGTCCATTGATAGTAGTCTTATAAAGGGAGAAATTCCAGGACATGTTGACTGTAAGAGACATCTTGAAAAGCGTGTGAAGAAGTATATTAAACAACAATACAACAATGGGAAGTTCAATAATCTTCTAACAAATGTGATTGCGATTAATGAACAATTTCATGGACCATTGGTCAACTTGACAACCAATTGGAATTTTGAAGTAAATGTTCTGAACAAATTGGATGAGCCACTTCTGATCACCTGGAATGGTTTGCAGAATCGAAGAAATTCCTGGCAAGATAGTGCATTTGGGACCACTTGTCCTATTCCTGTAAGATGGAACTGGACCTACAATTTTCAGGTCAAGGATCAGGTTGGTAGCTTCTTTTACTTTCCGTCCCTTCACTTTAATAGGAGGGTTTGGAGGAGTTAATGTGAGCTATCGCCCAATGATTCTTGTACCCTTTGGAACTCCTGACAGAGATTTCACAATCATTATTGGTGACTGGAGTCACAAAGATTTGCGAACAACCCTTGATGCGAGCAAGGACCTTGAAATGCTTGATGGAGTTCTTTTTAATGGGAGAGGGCCCTAACATTACAAAAGGTCAGTCCCTGCAGGAAAAACTTGTCATATGAGGGTACACAATGTTGGGATTTCAACTTCTCTAAACTTCAGAATTTAGAATGATAATTTGTTGTTTGTAGAAACAAAAGGATAATATACGTCACAGTAAAAGTACACTAACTTTGATAGTCATGCTGTTTTACTCATTCCAGGTAACGATGGACCCAAATGAAAACAGTGATTGTTAGATGGTGGCAAGTGCAACTATTTGGTCCAATGTCATGGGTGTGGCGATTCTGTATTATTTTGATTCTAAAGTTAAGACCGAAGGGCCTCTTCTAGATGGTTCAAATGATTATTATGACAAGTATTTCTCTATGAACCAAGCAAGATCTATCAGGTGGAATGTATCTGCTGGGGTTGCTAGGCCTAATCCACAAGGGTCTTTCAAATATGGAGAGATCAATATGGAGAGATCTGTGGAGGCTATTGTAAAAAACAAGCCACCAGAATTGATCAATGGGAAACAATGTTGCGCTGTGAATGGGAACTCTTACCAAGCTCCTGCAACTCCACTCAAGGTTGCTAATTATTATAATCTAACTAGAGTCGTCAAGCTTAATTTCTCAGATAGGCTAATGAACATGCCACCAAAGCTTGACACGTCAATAAGTAATGTCACCTAGAGGGGATTCATGGAAATCATTCTACAGAGTAATGATGCTACTATGCAAAGTTATCACATGGGTGGCTATACCTTTTTTGTTGTCAGGATGGACTATGGAGATTGGACCAAGGAAAACAGAGGAACTTACAATAGAAGGGATGGAGTTGTTCATTACACAGCACAAATTTTTCCCAATGATTCGATAACAATTCTAGTCTCCTCCTAGATACCCCTGTTGGATGAGAAAGGGGAGTTAGAATTGACTCCTGAGGCAATCAGGGCAGTTCAAGGGAGAAGATTGAGGGGCAGAATGATTTTGGAATATCTCATTAGATGGAAGAACCTACCTGAATAGAATACCACATGGGAAGGAATTTGCAATTGCTTGAGGGCAAGCATTGTTGGGAAGGGGGGACTGTAATGTCCTCTACTAATTAATTGCCCAAGGGAGGATGAAGTAGCCTATTCAACCTCGTAGGCTATATAGTACAGTCAATGATAAAGAGGGAAACCCATTATCCAATGCTTTTGGGGCAACATTGGGTAAATTGGGGTAATTGGGGCAAAATTTATGAAGGAAGCCAGAATTGGGGCTAAGTGGATGGAAACTTGTAACCCCTTAAATTAAAATAAGGAGAAGAGACCCCAAAGGGAGTCTATAATAAGAGAAGGGAGTCGTTATTCTCATCATGGTTGATTAAGTATCTCTGTTTTTGTGAGCTGAGGCTCTTAGGGTTTTAAGACCCCTTTTTCCTTTGATTGGTTTCGGTGGTGAAAGATCCCACCCTAGCCAGTCTCCTCTCTTTCTCTATTCCGTTCACATAATCTCTGTGACATTCTTCGTCCACTCTGAGGCAATCAAAGGTTTCTGTGGTTAAATCTTGACAGTGAAGCAATCTTAGGCAATTGTTGGACAACGCATTGCGGCATTAGTACCAGGCCTCCATCTGTGACAGCAGCCTTCCTTCTAGCACTTGCCTGTGGCAGCGAAGGGTTTTTATGAGGACAATTATGACTGCAGACCATCCCCGTGATAGCACGGGTTTCTGAGGTAGGGCTGCAGACCAATTCTAGGGCATAAATTCAAGCAGCAGTGTATCTCCGAAGGACCTGTTGGGACAGCGGCACCTCCCCTGTCCGCCCCATCTTCCATCTGATGTTGACAAACAAGAAAGGGTTTCTGTGGAAGAATTGACTCAAGGAGAGTGGCATTGTTGAGGCAGTGGAAACCTTATTTTGCACCACAAGTAGCCCTTGTTGCAACGTAAATGCTATTCTAGGGCAATACCTTGGCACAGGAGTCTGATTAGGCAATCCTAGGGCAGCAAAGCCCTTACCTTGGCCGCCATTTCATCAGCGGCAGATTGGTCAAAGGAGAATGTTGGGCAGCAAAGTATCCGTAAGGCATTTCCTGAGGCAGCAAGGTAGTTATGAACTTGTAAGCTGGTTATTGGTGTGTTTTGACTGGTTATAATTCTGGTGTAAAGTGCTGTACTATGCAATAAGAGACTGTCACTGTTTATGAATTGACAAGTGTCGTACAACCAGGACTGTTGGTGCACTAAGAGTAAGAATGTGAATCTGTGGTTGTGAGCTATTGGTGGGATGATGAAATCTACTGCTTGCCTCACTATTGTGCATTTAATATCATCGCTGTCTAAGATTGTTGGAATAAACACAGTAATATTGGTAAAATTTGTCATATGTTATTTAACCCCAAGGGAAAAAATTCCGTAGGGATAATACATTATGATATTCTAGGAATATGTTTACCCATATCACTATTTTTCACACTTGACAAGGAAAGAAAGCTATTTTTAGATGAATGCCTAGCTTATGGAGAGGCCATATGTCTTTGTGGACTCATTCAAACCCATTTATAATGGCTTCGTTTGCCCTAGAGGAGGCATGCTCCACCATAGGAGGCTTCTAGGGGGTTCTCATGGTAAAATATTGGAGGAAAATGTGGAGAAGTATTATTTAGGGGTTTCTAAGTAATATTTTAGCGAAATGTGGTTTAGGAGGGGCTCTATAAAAGGAGATCAAATTTCATTTGCAAAGGGGAGTTCAAGTGGAGGAAAAATACGCCCTAAAGGCCAAGTAAAATGTTATTTTGCAGGTAAGGGAGAAAGGGCATGTGACTGAGTTATGCATCTATATCTTCTTTCTGAAGATCATATTGATCGTATTGATGTGTAATGCTGCCATTGTAAATCTGCTGTTGTATTTCTCTCATATGTCGCTATTGCACATATTTGTGGTTTGGTTTTGGGATAGAGGAAGAGGCTTGGGCGAGACCTTTTCAGTCCTATTCAATCTCTTGATGTAATCTGATTGGGTAATGAAATTGCGGGCAAGGCTGTTTCATTGTTTTCTTTTCATTAATGATCAATATGATTACATGGTATGGTTATTGATGTTTATTGGAGGTGAAAATGTACCTTGTTGACCATTTCATTTAGTTTTTCACATGGATATGGTTGACCTCATTAATAGGGTTAATTTCCAGATGTCTTTGCTGATTTCTCCATCTAATTACTAAGTTTTTTTTTCATATTGCTGCCCCAACTATGTAGCCCAAAACGGTGAGGCAGTTGTCATCCTGACTTCCACTGTTTTTAACATTAAATCCCAAGAATTGCCATACTGAATTTCTTAAATGTCATTTTCTTTTTTGAGCAAAGGAATTGGAAAAGGTAAAACTGTAGGACGGCATGGTAGAGAGATTGTGTTAGGGGGAGAAGATGCATGTGGGAGATAGAGGCTGCGGAGTCGAGAAAGGTCACAAGGGAGATAGAGTCCTTGATCTAGATCAAATAAGCCACACCAATTTGGTTGCTAATGGAAGCGTTTTGCATAATGATTCCATGGAGTTTGCTTGTGTAATGAAAGCTGTATGGTTGCTGGAGAAGTTGATTTTGATGAAGTATATGTTTAGATGGATTCTCTTTAGTAAAATATGAGAGACCCCTCTCCCAAATGCTCCCAAGAAGATGGTGACAAATTTGAGAAGCCAATCTATTGTGACTCCTATTTATGAGCAATAGGTGTATTCTAAATGCATAAAATCCCTATATCATAGCCCCATTCATGATTTCGTTTCTCTTAATGACTTTTGAGGCAAAAAAATTGTAGTGTGCTCACTCAAGTGGAGTTTTGCACTCCATGCTTTACCCTTTTCAATGAATGCATAATCACAAAAATAAGCTGTTGTGGAGGATTTCTCTCTTCACTGGCCATTCCCTCAGTTTGGCCTTGTGATGCGAGAAGTAGGTTATGCCCATGAATGTGGAGAGCTCTTTGAAACCCCAATAGGGTGTGGATTACTATATTGATTATTGTCTATCTACAACAGTGGAAGAGTCCCACACTGGTCTTAGATCTTCTGTCCTTAATGCTTCACACCCCCCACAATCCTTCCCTGCCCCCCATCTCTTGACAAGGGAAACCAAGTGCTAGATAGTACGTAACAACCCTAGCTTTCAAAAGAGAAGGTGGAGGTGCATGCTGGCCCTTACTCAAAGCCTCTTATTTTTGTTAATGTTATGGATAAACAATTTGTGGCAAATCTCGATAACACTTGCGGTAAACCTGCTTGATCCAAAGGAGGAATTTAATTTTGACATGAATTATAACAAAGAATATAAGTAAGGTTGTTAGAACCTCAAGCATATGGACATTAGTAAGTTCTAACTTCTTTCTATGCTAGATGCTGAATGAAGAGGATTTTAAATTTTTTTGAAGTTGAATTGGGAGACGATGGGGATTTCTTTGAATTTATATTGGTGTTGATTTGAGGTAGCATCGGATGTGCTCTAGGCCTCAAATTTTGCAGGGAGGCTTGGGCACATGCATTCCAAAGAACCCATAAACCGTTTTGGGAAATTCTGCCCAGAGACGATTTTATTAAAATAATTAATATTTTTAATGGAGTTCCTAAGTCTAAACGTAGGAAAATTAAAATATTAATGGGTATTAATCTAATTGTGGGTGTAACTTCTAGAAGGAGACAAAGATCAAGCCGAAATGATCTGAGCCTTTGATTAAGAGTTAATCTAGGCCGTTGGTTGTCCAATAGGAAGATATAAGAAGGGGCTTGAGGGTCATTTGGAAAACACATCGAGAGATCAAGAGATCGAATTTATGCAGTGGGAAGTTCTCAGGAGGAAATTCTGATCGAGGTGATTTCTTGCAGTTGAGGGGCAGGGATAGTTGGGTTGGAGTATCTTCTCCGGAACCCCGAATACTCAACAGAGAGGTAGAGAAGCACTAGTGGAGGTAGCGCAAACCCAAGAAGGATTGACGCTGGGCCAGGAGGGCCTACGCAGTGCTTGACGCAGAGCCAAAAGGGCCAGGGCAGAGGCAGGGCTATCTTCCAGCTAAAGTCTGAAATTTGCCAGGGAGTTGTCAGATCAGCCTGGAGGGTTGACGTCAGACCTTCAGCAGGCAAGGAGACCCAGCGTAGAGCCTCAGAGAGATCCACGCAGGCCCATGTAGTTATTGAGAAGGGGCAGTGCAGTTGTAGCCGGGGACAGTCAGTTTCGCTTCCAGATCAACTTGGATTTGCTGGGTGGAGCGAGGTAATCTCACTAAGTTTTCTGCCAGTGTCTTTTTCTCTGTAACTAGATTGCCGAAAGGGCATCTAGAGTTGTATTCAGAACTAATGCTTAATAATAATAAACCCTCAGAACCGCTGCACCGGTTTTCCCGCATTGGGTTTTTCCGGGGACATCTGTCCAAAAATAACGGTGCCCATTGTGTTGTATTTTCTTTCTTGCTCAGTCTCTTGTTTCTGCATAATATTTAATTAAGTGAAGCTTGCACTGTATGTATTACGATATTTTCCGTAGGAAATTGCAAGTAATTTGTTTAAAGGAAATTAACAAATAGGAGTAATATCATTAGTTGTTGCAGTAGGGGTTGCTGTTGTGGAATTTTCACATGGTATCAGAGCTACAGGCGAAGTAAGAAGAGCAAATCCAGTAGATCCAGCGCTGAGCAAACGAAGGGAGTCCGAAAAAGCTACAAGAGGCAGTAGTTTGAAACCCCAGAGGGCTGACGCAGTTCCAAGCCAGGAGTGCAGATTTTCGAGGCAGTCTCTCTTCAAGTGAGTTGACGGAGATAAGGACTTCCAGCTCAAATTTTTGCAGGGGTAAAGGGAGTAGCGTTGAACCCTCAATGTGAGAGAGCTGGTGGGACACAAATTTTCAGCAGGTCGTTTGCTGCGCTGAAAAATGTTAGAAGAGAGAAGAGAAGCACAGTGAGGGAGCTTTTCCTCAACAGACTTCCCGCTGGGAAGTCCGTTTTCTCATTGGCTGAGCAACAACAATGAGAAGTAGAGGGGATTTTTTTACATTTTCGGCAGATATAGCAACCAGTGGCTTGAGGGATTAGGATAGGTTGGATAGAGCATCCAACTACGTCATCTGGAAGGCTAGAATGTCTTTCCTTTTAGATGAGCATGTCCTCAAGACATACGTCAATAACGTGGTGGCTGAACCTGCGGAGGCAGATCCGTTGAAGAAGTACAGAGCTGAGATGGCAAAGGCTAAGAGGATGATCGTGTATGGATTCAAGGATCACGTGGTGTGTCACGTTGCTAGTAGAGGGACTGCTAAGGAGACGTGGGATGCCTTGGACATGTTATATTAGGGATCTTTTGAGCAAAAAAAGATGTACTTGGAGCAGAAGTTGAGATTTGCTCAGATGGAGAAGGGAGAGCGTGTGGATCCATTCCTCACGCGGTTGAAGGAAACCTGTGATGAGTTGTCTGCTGCGGGGCATACACCTCAGGATTCAGAGTTAGTTAGACTAGCTCTCAATTCTGTCTCAGATGAGTGGCGAGTCTTTGTCTAGAGTATCCTGCGCAAAGCAGCATTGCCTAATTGGGATGAGATTTGGGTAGCTCTAAAACAAGAGGAGTTGAGGAGAGACCTGGTCAAGGTCAAACTTGACAAAAGCAACAACAACAGTGGGTTGAAGCCCAAGGAGGAGGAGGAGGAGAATACATCCCTCACATTGAAGGGGAAGTCGGTGTTAGTTTTTGGTAGCATTAGAAGTGATCTAGCCTTGAAATTGGAGAGGCTAAGGCACATGAGTTCTAAAGAACCCATAAACCGTTTGGTGAAATTCCACCCTGATTGTATTTTATTAAAATAATTAATATTTTTAATGGAGTTCCTAAGTCTAAACTTAGGGAAATTAAAATATTAATGAGTATTAATCAAAACATGGGTGAGAATGATCTAGAAGGCGGATCAAGACATGTTTTAATCTTAGCCGTTGATTAGAGACTTAATCTCGGCCATTGAAGAGTCAACAGGAAAAGTATAAAATGGAGGCTTGGGGTTCATTTGGAAACACGCACAGAGAGAGATAATCGATATGGAGTTCAATTTTTGGGGCTAGGAAGCTGAGAAATTCTAACTAAGTGATCATTCAGTAGTAGAGGGGTAGTGAGAATCCGAGAGAAGGATTTTTCAGAGAATACTGATAGAGAGACGGAGAGAGCTTGCAGAGAAGCAATGCAGTAGTCGGGAGAGTTGACGCTAGGCCAGTCTGGGCCCATGCAGTCCTGACGCAGAGCAGAAAAGCTGCCTGTCACACAGAATCTAGAACTGCCGGGAACAACTGGAACTGTTGGAACAATCGGGAAAGCCAACACAGAGGGGGGAGAAGCTGACGACGTGACGTAGGGCTGATACAAAGCCTACGGAAGGCCAACGTAGAAATAGCCGGGGTTATCCAGTGTTGTGCCGCATCAGTGAGAATCTTGCCGGGTGAAGTGAGGTAAATCTCACTCAGATTTTCTGCCAATATTTTCTTTGTAAAGGATTGCTAGATGAGCATCCTAGATTTGTATTCAGATATTTCTCCTGCATAATAATAAACACTCAGAACTGTTGCACCGGTTTTCCCGCATTGGGTTTTTCCGGGGACTATTGTGTCGAAAAATAAGTGTGTCCTATGTATCTTGTTCTTTGCTCTATCATCTGTTTCATGAGATCAAATATTTAACTAGTGTAGGCCGCAGAAGTAATTTTCTTCAGTATTCAGAAAGAATAACTTGATGAATGTAATTATAATCAAGTAGGTCAAGTAGGTTCAAATTTGCTGTAGTAGAGGTTCCTTCAATGTAGGAATTTTCACAGCCGGGGCAACAGAGACGAAAGAAGGGCGTCTTCAAGGTGAAGTGTTTCAGATGTGGCGAGATGGGCCATTATGCATCCCAGTGTCCTTTGAAGAAAAAGGACAAGGATGAGAAGCACGATCCTAAGGTTACAGTCGCGAAGATCGAAGAGGAGTTCGCCATGATAGCCGAGATACCTTCAGGAGGGAAGTGGGCTGATTTGGAATTGTAGTTCAAAAGAGCTACAGATGGGCAGGATCCTTGAGGAGTTCACCTCTTGGATCAATACCTTGCTACGGGAGCCCAGTTTTGCAATAGCAGGATGGACTAGTGTCGGATGGTGTCGACGAGTGTTGGGGAGACAGTTGTAGTGGCTAGGAGCGCCAGAGGTCTGAGCAGCGCAGAGCAGAGTTGACAACAGTGCAGATGGGACAAAGTAGAGGTTAGCAACAACGTAGTAGATTCAGAGGGTCAGCGTAGAGACTAGCAATAGTCAGGCTTTAGCATTCACGTGGTATCATACTGAACATAGTTAATTTAGTAATTTTGGATGTTTTTCAGTTGCTTCTCTCAGCAACTGAGTTGCAGTACGGATGTAGTGTTAGCAGTGACAGTGCTAGTAGCATAGCAGATGCAACATTTGAGAGGGAGCTGTAGTACAAATGTGGCATTGGCAGTGGCAGTGTCAAAGGTAGCAGTACAATTACAACAACAACGTAATAGTTGGTGGACAACATGTCAGACATTAGCATCGCAGAGGACGATGCTTTAGAGTCAGAGCTGTATGCAACAACAATATATTGCTAGAGCACATTCCTCTCTAAGAGGGAGTGTTGATTTGGGGTAGCATCGGATGTGCTCTAGGCCTCAAATTTTGCAGGGAGGCTTGGCCACATGCATTCCAAAGAATGCAGAAACCGTTTTGGGAAGTTCCACCCAGAGATGATTTTATTAAAATAATTGATATTTTTAATTGAGTTCCCAAGTCTAAACTTAGGAAAATTAAAATATTAATGGGTATTAATCTAATTGTGGGTGTAACTTCTAGAAGAAGATGAAGATCAAGCCAAAATGATTTGAGCCTTTGATTAGGAGTTAATCTAGGTCGTTGGTTGTCCAACAGGAAGATATAAGATTGGGCTTGAGGGTGATTTGGAAAACACACCAAGAGATCAAGAGATCGAATTTATGAAGTGAGAAGTTCTCAGGAGGAAATTATGATCGAGGAGATTTCTTGCGGTTGAGGGGCAGGGATAGTTGGGTTGGAGTATCTTCTTCGGAACCCCGAATACTCAACAGAGCGGTAGAGGAGCACCAGTGGAGGCAGTGCAGACCTAGGAAGGACTGACGCTGGGCCAAGAGGGGCCACGCAGTGCTTGACGCAGAGCCAAAAGGGCCATCGCAGAGGTAGAGCTATCTTCCAGTAGAAGCCTGAAATCTGCGAGGGAGTTGCCGGATCAGCTGGGAGGGTCGATGTCAGAGCTCTAGGAGGTAAGGAGACCCAACATAGAGCTGACGCAGAGCCTCAGAGAGCTCTACGTAGGCCCACATAGTTACTGCAAAGGGGCAGCGCAGTTGTAGCCGGGGACAGCCAGTTCAGCTGCCGGTTCAGCTGGGATTTCCCGGGTGGAGTGAGGTAATCTCACTAAGTTTTCTACAAGTGTCTTTTTCTTTGTAACAAGATTGTAGGAAGGGCATCCAGGGTTCTATTAAGAACTACTGCTTAATAGTAATAACCCCTCAGAACTGTTGCACTGGTTTTCCCGCATTGGGTTTTTCCTAGGACATCTGTCCAAAAATAGCTGTGTCCATTGTGTGGTATTTTCTTTCTTGCTCAGTCTTTTGTTTCTGCATAATATCTAATTAAGTGAAAGCTGCAGCGTATGTATTACGATATTTGCCGTAGGAAACTGCAAGTAATTTGTTTAAAGGAAATTAACAAATAGGAGTAATATCATCAGTTGCTGCAGTAGGGGTTCCTGTTGTGGATTTTTCACAATTGGGGCTTGGGATCTAAATATCTTTGCTACTCTTTAAATCTGATGCTACTACATGGAACATCCTTCAGTATGGCACTTGGAACATTGTTGGCTTATTAGCCTATGTACAGTCTTGGTTCTTTGATTTCAACCTTGATGACTGACCCTAGGCGCATTACCCCTTATGGATTGAGTTCCCAAAGTTTTATGTAGGCAGCAGACCTCCGCGCATTTGTGGTTTGCCTAATAATCGTAAAGTATTGATCATAGATTGTTGGTGTAACTCCTTTTGAGCCAATTCATGGGTTTGTGTCAAGGTAGATTTAAAGTAGAAGCCTTCCCTGTTCATCTCAATTATAACCATTGATGGGGTGTGCTAGTAGAAAGTCTACTACTTGAACCTTTCTAATCTCTGTTTTGCTTGCCAAGCCTAAGATCATGTCATATGCGATTGCCCCATCGTAAACCTAAGTTGGAATAGCCTAAGGAGCCTTGGACTCCCAAGTTAGATCTGTAATATAGCTTAATCTCACCACTTTCTCTCAACCTGGTTCCTTGGCAAGATGTGCCTCTTCCCAAGGATCTTCTACCTTCATCCACGAAGGCCAGTAACCAATCCAAATGCACTTCTCTCTCTTTAGTGGTAGCATAGCCTCGGCCTCCCTTTTAGGGGGCTATCGAGATTGAAAATGGATGGATAGTTTATATGAGTAAGTGTCGAAGGAGCCTAAGTCCCTTCTTGGTTGGAACTTCAACTTAGAGATTCAGTGTTGATTTCTGGTAGCATCGGATGTGCTCTAGCCATGAAAATTAGTGGAGAGGCTAAGGCACATGAGATCTCCAAGACCCATAAATTGTTTGGAGAAATTCCACCCGGATGAAGAGTTATTAAAATAATTAATATTTTTAATGAGTTCCTAAGTCTAAACTTAGGAAAATAAAAATGTGTATTAATAAGAAATGGGTGAGAAAGTTCTAAGTAATGAGGATCAAGCCAGATCTAATCTTAGCTGTTGATTAGGGACTTAATCTCAGCTGTTGAATCGTTAACAGGAAAAGTATAAGAGGAGGCTTGAGGGTTAGTTGGAAATACACCAAGACGCTTGAGAGATCAGTAAGTTCGATTTTCTGGGGCGAGGTTTTTTGAGGAAATCGAACAAGTGATCAGTTGTAGTGAGGGGCAGTTTGGCAGGAGGCCGAAGAATACATATTAGAGAGGCATCAAAGTGTCGGAAGAGGCAACACAGAGCCTAGGAGGGCTGACGCAGAGGATAAGGAGGCCAGCGCAGAGGACGCAAAAGCTGTAGAGGCAGACGCAGAGGACACAAAAGCTGATGCAGAAAGCCGTAGAGGCTGACGGAAATAGCGCAGAGGTTGTAGAGGCTGACGCTGGGTTGAAGAGGTTGTGTTGAGGAGGTTCTGTGGGGTAGACTGAGAGCAAATTCGCTGGGAGAGGATGACACAGGTCCAGAGGAGTGCTTGGAGCAACTTTCACTGTCCAACACAAGGAATAGTCAGCCACTGGGGGTTGTTCATTCGACTACTAATTTGCCGAAATATTTGTCTCTCGATAGTGGTGTTGCTGCCAAAGAAATTCTCTGAAGGGCGAGCCATTTCTAGCACCCTAGTTGTATTCAGAATCTGCTTAATAACCCTCTATATGCTGCACCGGTTTTCTCGCATTGGGTTTTTCTGGGGGCGATTGTCCAAAAATAATGGTGTCCCTTGTGTTGTCTCAGTTTATTTCAGTTGTTGATCTGTATATTTGTGAAGGTTGCATTTGTGTTTACTTTGATATTTATGCATTTAAATAACTTGTTAATGCAAATAACATGTAGGAGATAGTAAACCAGAATATGCAGTAGGAGTTTCTGATATGTTAGATTCAGGAATTTTCACATGGTATCAGAGCGATTGCAGATCAAGGAGGATTGAAGACACCAGCAGAGAAATTTGAGGATTTGCAATAAAGAAGCAGCTGTCCCGAGAGACAGCGTTGTTCCAGAGATGAAGAGGCAAGAGGAGTGATGCAGTGCTAAGAGCGTGACGTAGAGCCTGCGTCAGCATTTTGAGCCAGAAAAAAGGCCAGCGCAAAGGCATAGGGGGGGCAGATTAGGCCTACGCAGTGCCCGGTCATCTTTCTCAGTCAAGAAGGATTGACGCTAAGGCTAGGAGGAGCTGATCCAGCTCTCATTGTGTTTGCGCAGAGCCAGAAGGGCTCAGATTCTTCACTTATCGGGGCTAAGGGAGCTGTGCAGATTGTGATTTGAGGAGATAACGGGATGTTGTTTCTGTCTTTGCAGAACAATGTCTAAGGAGATGGAACCAAGGTAGAGGGAAGCACTACCTTGACGAATTTCTAGCCAAGAAATCTAGATCCGAGTTGCAGTAGCAAAGGGGGATTGGAGAGGAGTGATTCGACAGTTGGTAAGAGGATTTCCACGAGGGAAGTTGAGACTCAGAGGGAGTCTAGGAGAGGAGCAAAGATGGCAGTGAATGGATTGAGGGATTAGGACAGATTGGACGAGGCTTCCAATTTTGTCATCTAGAAGGCCAGGATCCTAGCAATCCTGGATAAACATCGGATCAAGGACTATGCCTTGAGAACTGTAGCTGTCCTAGTTGACCTTGATGCTAATGAGAAGTATGAGGAGGCCTAGGCGAAGGCAAAATGCGTGATTCTAAACGGGGTCAAGGATCATGTCATACCACATATTGTTGAGAACACAACAAGAGAAATGTGGGAGACCTTGACCACCTTGTACTAGGGCTCTTCTATGCAGCAGAAGATGTTATTGGAGAATCAATTGAGGTCATATTAGATGCAAAAAGGAGAGGAGATAAATCACTTCCTCCTCAGGTTACAAGGAATTCGCGACCAACTTACTTCTGTGGGGTCTACACTGGATCCAGAGTTTATGGTCAAGACTACTCTGTATGCAGTCTTCGAGAACTGGGAGATATTTGTCCAAAGCGACTCTCCCCAGTTGGGAAGAGATGTGGGCAACTCTTCGACAAGAAGAGATTAGGAGGTTGACCAAGGCAGGGAGTAGTGGTAAGGGAGTTCGAGTCAAGAAAGAGGAGGAGGATGCGACTCTAGCATCTGCGGCACAACAAGGGAAGAGGAAGAAGAAGGACATCTCCAAGGTCAAGTGCTTCAACTGTGGGGAACTGGGACATTATGCATTTCAGTGCCCCAGGAAGAAAGGCAAGCGAGAAGCTTCCGACTCAAAGGCGGGTCCAGCAACTGATGACGATTGTGCCATGAGTGTTCATGCACCTCTAGAGAAGAGGTGGGGAGACATAATTTTGTAGTCGAGAGGACTACATGCTAGGGCAGGATCCTTGAGGTGCCCAAACTCTTGGATCACATCTGACTACGGGATCCCTTAAAGACAGTAGCACGATGATAGGTGTCGGGTGGAGCAAGGTGTGATGGAGCGACAAGGCAGTGCTAGAGTGCAAAAGTCTGTAGCAGCGCATTGGAGGTTGCAGTAGTGTGAGAGGCACATATGAGGTTGCAACAACGCAATGGCAACAAAGGGAGCACAAGATAGCAACAGAGGAGACTTCAACATCACGAGGCTTCCAGACTGACCAAGATGTCAGTGTTTGGGTGAAGTCAGTTGCCTACTTCTCGATAACTGAGTTGCAGTGCAACAATTAGTAGTGGCAGTGCTATGGGCAAAATGATGCAACAGGTTGAGAGGGAGTTGCAGTACAGATGTAGCAGTGGCAGTGGCAATGTCATGGGCAACAGTACAGGAAGCAGCAGTGCAAGGGACGTGAGCCAGCAGGTCAAGCATCAGCACAAGTACCGATGTGGAGTGTTGTCGCGCAGATTGACACGACAACGCTCAGACCGGGGGCTGTCACTCTGATCCCCGATCCCTCCGTTTAAGCCTGTCTCCCGCGGCTAAGGGGGGTAGACCCTGTAAGATAATGAAGACCAACTGCCAAAACAGTTGGTTGGGAGACACGAGACACGATTTAAGATAAGCACTAAAAAATGATTTGATTAGTTAGCAGACCAGTGCCTTGAGAGATCGTTATTAAAATGATTACTTAACAGATGTTGCAGGAATGCGAATTGTACACAACGATCATTTATCATTAAATAACTTTGAACAATGCAAGATATCCAGTAAAATCACAATGACCAAAACGACATCCAACAACTGAAAACTTCGAAAAGATAAATGCTCAAAATCACCACAAGAATCGTAAGTTATTAACCAGATATCAATTTCGTGTCTCGACTCGAAAATTTTAGATCCCAGCATGAAAGATAATCATTGAAAACAATTGATTCTGGCAAAAATAATTTTCCACAAAATTTTTATATTTTTTCAATTTTTTTTTTATATTTTTATATTTTTTTTTTTTGAAAAAAACTAGAAAACAAAATTAAGAAACTATGATAAAACCCCTAAGAAATTATTTATTTATTTATTATTTATAAATATTTTTATGATTTTTTTTTTTTTTTTTTTTTTGTTATTGTTTAAAAATAAAGCTAATAAAAAGAAAAAAAAAGAAAACTAATTGAATTTATTTTAAAACTAAAAGAAATAAAAAATCAAAACTAAAAATACTAAACCTTAACTTCTTTTTTTTTATTTTTTATTTTTTTATTTTTAATTTTATGAACCTTTTAACATCAAAATCCTAATAAAATTAAATCTAAATCAAAACTAAAACTATCAAAGATTTTTAATCTAAAATTTAAAAGGGAAAACCCTAACAAATATTAATATGAATTAAGTTAAAACTAAAATAAACTAAATAAAAAAAAAACGTGCCTAAACTAAAAACAAAACGAATGAAATCGATTTTTAATTTTTTAACCTACGTATAGCATATTAAACACATCAAAAGAAACCGGATTTTCGATCTACGCATGGAGATTTGTCGTAAACAAAGAGAACTTACCGTGAACCATACCTGAGTTACGCCATGCTCCAAACGAAATCTCTTGAACCAAAATCGATTTCGGATCTGAACTCACGCTGATGTTGCAAGTGTACACGCGGATTTTTTTATGGTGGGCAGCGGATGACGGAACAGGTAATACTAATGGTTTTTTCAATGCCCACACTGGACGGCGGACTGATCCAAACACGTTTCTTTGATGTGGGGAAGCTACAACAACCTTCTGAACCGTGTACGTTTGTGTTTTAGTGTTTGTTTGTAGGTTATCAGAATGAGGCAGCGGAGACGTCCACCTCACAGCGTGTATAAATTTGACTGACGTTTTTTTTTTTTTTGTTGCAGGCAAGGACGCGTGCGGGTATGGAGGGCCTACGCTGAAAACCGAAAAACGTCAATCTTCCAAACTTAAAACCCACGCAATATATCAAAGTCTGAAATCATTGAGTGCTTTGTAGGGTCGCGTGCGTGGTGTAGTGCGTGGTGTAAGGTTCGACGGCAGCTGGACGACAGATATTCGTTTTGCAGATGGACATCCACGTTCTCTCTGATATCCACGAAATATTTCAAAAAATCGAAATCGTTTTGCAGTTTGCAGGTTCCATGTACAGGCATGAGGAGGAGCTGAAGGGAGCAGCAATCACTTCGGAAAACTTCAGAGAAACTTGCAATCCTGAAATGAAAGATTACCCAAAAAAAGATATCTGCATAAAACAAAATTAAAACCCTAGATCAGAAAAAAAATTTGAAACCCTAGAACAGTTAAATAATTTACAAAATGTTTTGGCCCCTTAGCAGCCAGATTAGGCAGTAAGCACATAAATATTTTAAAGAAATAAAGATTTTCAGATTTTCACTGTGAAGAACTTCAGAAAAATCTCTCATGCAAATTAAAAAATAAACCGAATGATAGACCCAGGATCAAATCCAACTGGGCTCAGCAAAAAATGCTTGTGGGAGTTCGCTAGTTCAGCCGAGAACTTGCCCGAA
>APFE031288909.1:0-17851 GCA_000404065.3 Pinus taeda
TTGTACGGTGGAGTCATATTGTTTGTATCTGACATATAAGTAACTTATTATGCGATATGATGTTCACAACTGTTTTGCTTAACTTCTTACGCAAAGTAGTTTATCTCAAATGGTTTCTTTTCTTATGATATCTGAATGATCTTTATTACCAGTTATTATTTGAAATCTTTTTAGATCGCATAATTGAAGATATACACCCCGGGTTAGTGTAGATTATATGTATTGTTTCTTATTAGACTGCAATAGCATAGTGTTAGTTTAAAGAGTCTAAATTAGATTTGCTTTAAATTCCCCTTAGATCAGCGTATTCCAAACTCTACACACACACACACCCAAGGTCGGGAAACTGGTCCCGTCATCCCCAGTCGGACCCGTTATACCAAACGGATAAGGAGCTGCCAACCAAGGTCCGGACCGGGTGGGTATCCCCCTTGTTTTCGACCCGATTTTTGGGGCTTCAACATATTTGGCGCTAGAAGGAGGTCCTGAACATAGTGTCTGTTGGAATGATTTTTAATTGTAACATTTGAATCTGGATGGCTGCTCACAAAATTCCCATTTGGAGTTGCATCCATGTTCCTAGCTCTTCCAACACTCCACCTGAAGTGGTAAGACTCTTGTCTCAGGTAAAATTCAATGGTAAGAATAATTCTTCTGCTTTTAATCATGCTCTTCGGTTTATTCAAAGAGTTTCAAGTTATGATATTCAAAGAATTGATGAAGGCGTTTTATGCAGAATTGTTACTCTTACATTCACGGCAGAAGCTAGAAAATGGTGCAGAAACCTCCCAGTTGCATCGATTCACAGCTGGGACCAATTCGTCAAGATTTTCATTTTTGAATTTGACTGTTATGACTATGACCAGGTATATGATGAAATTGATTATCTACGGAAACAAGATGAATCTATTAGGGATTTTAATATGCGATTTCATCTTGATTTTCTAAAGTACGATCTTGAAAGTGAACTCATAGATGAAGAATCTTTAGATTATGCTGAACATTCCCTGCCTCCTATATTTGATCAAGCAGAAATTAGTTCGAGTTTTGTCTCATTTCTTTCTAATATGAACAAGAACTCCAATTTGAATATACAAATCGCTCATAATGAAGAAAGTCCCCAAAGCCTAGGAGTTATCCATACTCTAATACAAGAAGACAAAAGCGAGAACGCTGGAGGGAAGCCTGCCTTGGAACCAGGAGATGACTTTGATACAAGGTCAGATAATATCGTTGCAAGTCAACAAATGCAGATGACAAGGTTAGAACAACAAACTATTTCTCTTTCAAAAAGTATCAGTACACAAAGGTATGATCTAAAACCTGATGTCTATGTTGAATGTGATGAACGAAGATTTTTTCATGATGATATTTTTAAATGCGTTGCTTCAAAATCACACTTTTCTCTTTATCCTGATGTTTTTAGTGATGATAACTTTTCCCCTCTCAACATTAAAGATATTTCAAAAACCACAGAGGATAATTCAAATAAGTCATCATTAGATTTTCAAGATAAAGAGATAGCTATAGAACATCCTTTGATTATTTTCAAACAAGGATCACTTGACTTTCCTTGTCTGAAAATATATGACCAAAAGGAAGAATCTAGGGAAACTTGTAAAATTAGTTATGATGGTTACTTTGCCAACGATGATGTTATTGATTTATCTCAAGTAACCCATCAAAGCTCAAACAATGAGAGATATTCTAATTCGGAAAACATATCATTCAATCCTCATTTCAAAGCGAAAGATCATTCGCCTGATTTTACTGACCAAGACAATATCTTGATCTATGATTCATATCATGAAGAAACCCCCATGCATGTTCACGATCATAACTTGTCTTATGATTCACAAGACCTGGCCAGTTCTTGTAAACAGCAAAATATTACAAGCCAATCCCAGTTGTGTTGTAACTTTATTTGTACAAATAATCATTTTTTTCGTTCTCACTTGCACTCATTTTGTACAAAATCGGATTGTGTTTTAAATTTTTGGACTTTTGATAGATTATTCTGGTATGTCGAGCACCTTATCAAAGAACATCCAAAAGACGAGCTACCATTTTGGAAAGTTAAACTATGTCAAGGAAGTACAGAACTTCCTCTATTACGAGATCATCAAGCTATAACAGAAATTCATCCTCATTTTTATGATCCAATAGATATCCAGTTGGAAAGGAGTTTTCATGAGAAAGAAATTTCGGACAGAATTCCAACTGAAGTTATACATTCTTATTTTACATCCAACATTACCAGTCCAAGAAAAGTTCTGTTCTTAATACTAATGTTGGAAAGCTACATACGTGTAGGAATAAAAATGAGAAGGTGGCTCCACTGGAAATATCATTTCACCTAGTCAAATTTTTGTATATAGTTAGAATAGGAGTAGGAGTAGTTTAGTTAGGTTATTAGGTTTATTTTTAATAGTTGGTAGGCAAAAATAAGAGATGAGATTATCCCTATTTTCTACACAACCCTAGGGAATGTCTACCTCTCACTTCGTTAAGTCTTTTTCTCCATAATAAAGTTTGCTTTGGTTAACAGCATTTGACGTTCACAAAAGGCACCGTCTTCTCTATCAAGATTTTGAACTCCTGCTTCTATAAACAGCAAATATTTTTGGAAACTTGATCTTTATTATAAATAGAACTTTAATCCAGATATGATACTAGTTTCAACTCCAAAAAATTTGAAGAAAGAAATCTTAGTGAAGGAATTGTTTACGTCAGTACAATGAAAGGCATCAATAACAAAATAAGGAGTCCCTGTAGAAATAGCTATTTCCAAAGAAGCTCTATTATTGTCGTCCAAAACTTTCTTAAGGAAAGAAAGTTGACTTCCTCCCTGCTAAAGGAAATCGCAGCATTTAGGGAAACAATCCAAAGAAAACACTATATCTCAAAGAATAAGAGGTCTCATCACGAGCTGACTTATCATGATCACAGATATTATAACTTGCTGACTTTTCCAATACTGTCCACCGAAATAGGGCAATGACTCAAGATTGTTGCAATCAAAAGACAAGGGGTCTCATCACGAGCTAGCATTTTCAGCAAAAGTGTAGATCAAGTGAATGACTGTGTCATAATTTGGCCACCAAACCAAGACATTGTTCTTTAGAGAATAAAAAAGAAAAAGTGTCAAAATGGGTTTTTCTCTGAAAGGTTGTAAACAAACTTAAGCAAGATAAAGGATCATTACTGGTTAATAGGTAGCCCTGTCGAGGCTATGGACGCCTGCTGGCAGTAGAGGCTCTACCTGCGACAAAGAAGCATATTTAAAAAGGACTGCTATACAGGGAAGACTTTATTTTAATTTTTATTTAAGACCAAGTAAGGGTTGGTGTAAACGCAAGGACAAGCTAAGGATACAAGTAATTAAAATAGAAAGGGGTTGAAACGAAATATCATTGACAGTTTGAAGTATAATATGTTTATCTTTCTGTAATAAAGTTTAAGTTTTCTGAGAAATTTTTTGTTTTTAGAAGTTTGAAAAACGTCAATAGAAAATCAGAGATAACTGGTTCTCCCAAGTGAATCGCCAATTGTTGTGGCCAGCAACAACCCCCCTTTTTCATTTAAGTGTTTTTTCAAAATACTAAATGAATGGGGACCCTTAGTTTAATTTTTTAGAAAAATCAAGTTTTTCTTTCTTCAAAATAAGGTTACCATCGTAAGCTTAGAAAGGTCTTTCGAATATTTTTAACCTAAGTTTACGATAAGGTAAAGGTCTTTAAAAATTGCATTGCAAAAAAGATAGGAAATGCCTTCATTCCCCTATAATATTGGTATGCGCAAGACCCCGGTGTTAAGCATAACATCGCATCGCAGTAAAGTAATGCTCATAAGGAAAAACCTCAAGATCTATCGATCTGTGATAACACCGATCGCAAGATCACATATCGCAGAAATAAACTAGAAATACTTGACAAACATTAAACTTCTGCGACCTGCGATGTTGTGACCTGCGATGTTGCGATCGTCGCGATGGTACAATCTGCGATCTTGCGATTTGCGATGGCGCGATTTGCGATGGCACGATCTTCGATGTTACGTAAGCAAATCATGAATCATTTAATCATGAATCCTTCGGGCGCGCCATTCAAAGAAAAGCCACTTACCATAATCTGACCCAAGATCATGTGCTTTTAATGATTAGTTGTCAGTTATTAAATGAAATGAAGACACGTGCTTTTGTAAAGAATTACTTCACGTAAAGTGGCATATTTGATATATCTGTTGCATTTAAAACTCTCCCATCACCTTTATCAATCAGTCATTTCCACTTCACTCGTAATCTGCAGGAACGAAGAGTTAAGAAGATTCAAAGCCGAACGCAAGAGCAAATGGGAAAGAAACATAAAGCTCAAGGCTCCGAGACGAAGGAAAAGACGAAGGAGATGGCGCCTTTGTATACAGACATTGCCTGCAATAGGGACGCAGGAATTTCGACATGGGAAGGCATGTATAGGCTGCTGGAGGAAGAAAATCCTAAAGTAATGAAGGTTGATAGCATCGCGGGCTCACAAAACTCTTCCGAGGCATCCTTAGAGGAGCTAGCATGTTCATTTCTTCACCGAATAGCAGCTAGACCCAAAATTTTACCGTATACAGATATGATCAAGTGGATACTTGACAATGCAGAGTTACAAGGTAGACAATTCAAAGTTCGGGGACATGGGCTCATAGGATCATTTGCCGTGCAAGACTTAAAGCTTATGTATCATCTTCCTAAACCTCAGATGACCTACAATGCACAATTTGTCAAGAAATTTGTAGCAGAGAACCCAAACCTGGCAGAGACCACTAAAGATTGGACCAGAAGAGAGGAGCCGATAAAAAAGGACAAAAACGGTATGTACAGCACTGGTTCCCTCACCTCTCCATATTGTTTTGTTGCGTCCATGCTTTGCAGGCTGTTTGGGATGCTAGACATCAATAAATTTTTGTCTGAATGGCTACCACTCATAGACGCTACCACAAACGTCGATATCGTGGATTGGGCCAAGATATTTTCTGATAATCTATGCACTACTGTTATGAATTACCGGTCTAAAAGATCCTTGTCTCAAAGGGTCTATCCTCCTTTTTATCTGTCTGCGTATATTATGGATTCTATTTGCTATGTATCTAAATTCCCCACTATGGGTTGGAAATGGACTACCCAGGACCCGTCACCTATTCATGTTTATCATAAAGTGTTATGGGATTCCCAGTTCGCCCCTCACTTTTATCAGATTTGCCACGGGCTTATCTTACCCCTATATAGGATGATGTATGATGAAGAACCCCTGAGGTGCTCACTCGAAGCGCAAATAGACATCATCCCCATCACAAGATGGTTTGGGGAAGAATGGTTCACTTATATTAGAGTGTTTGGGAGCACTGTACCTCCACATGTCCTACCTCTATATGTCCCCGATAAACTTTTGGCTCGCGAAATTGCCTATCAGACCTGCTCAGAAGGCAGCCTGACCAAAGAACTAAAAGACAAGAAGAAGGTCATATGGCCTCAGTTTGCTATAGCTTGTGGGGCCTTCTCATTGTTCGATGTAGGACACGCATTCGCCGAAGTGGAGAATGTGACGTCTCTACAGTTATTTAAATTCCCAGCTCGGCCTTTTGACCTAAATAATGTTGCCCATGATTTCACTACAAGCGTCAAAATAAAAGTATTCATCGGAAAGAAAGATTTGTTTGATGATTTGTTTCAAGGTAAAAGCTCACTCCAGGAAGTTTTGTGAGAAGCTCGATCGAGGTTGTCTCCAGATGAACTCGAAAGATTCATGTCATACAGGGAAAGAAGGTTGGCCAGTGTTCCTCTAGAGAAGCTGCGACTGCCCGCCAGAGAACCAACTCCCAGCGTCAGCCTCAGTGGAAACTCTAGTACTTCCAAATCCAAATCTGACGCCGCCTAAGGAATGCCTGAACATTCTAAAAAGTCTGGAAGCGACCAAGAAAAAAGCGAAGAAACAGCTAAAGATATAGCTCAGTCAAGTGCAATGTCGCAATAGCAAGTTATCGCCTCCCCGCTAAGAGATGTCCCTCCTCCCATCATTAAAGCACCACTCGTCACAATAGAGGTAGACAAAGAATGGGAAAACTTCAACAAGCTAATCAGCCTTGAAGGGCAAGCCCCAAGAACACCTGTGAAAAATACACAGGTAACGCAAGAAATGGTTTCAACCATAGCCAGCAGTGTCACAGAAACGGAGCACAGTCATATCGCTCCACCTTCTGAGCTTCTACTTAGTGTAGAGGAAATTCCCCCACTGGATGTATTCTATAGTCCCCAACATAAAGCAGTTGTGAGGAGACAAAGAAAGAAGAGAAATCTAGAGAATACACTATCACAGGATGCTGAACATTTAGACGTCTTATGGAAAGACCCCAACAACAACCCGACAGAAAATCTCACGAAGTTGTCTCAGATCGCAGGAGCATACGCTTTTGCGACTATCGACAAGGAATCGGAAGTTCAGCAACTGTTGAAGGAACAAGAAAACCAAATACAGCTACTACAACAACAGCTACAACAAGCCAATGCTAGTGTTGAAGCATCCAAACAGCTCGAGAAGCTACAGGAAGACTTTTAGCAGATGCAGATAAGCTATCAAAGAAGTTTAGATGAAAAAGGAAAGCAGTTGCAGACTCTACAAGAAATGCATAAAGACGAGCCTAAGCTTGCCGAGTTTGTTTCAGAATCTGTTGGCTTAAATGAGCAACTTCTGCAGCAACAGGAAGAGTTGGGACGTAAGATATCGTAGTGGGGTCACTATTGCGAGCTAAGCAATAAAATCACCAATCAAGTGGCGGACTTGCGAAGTGACTATGACCAGATTGACAGACGAGTGACGGAATACTTAGCTTGGCAGGATGGAGAGGAAGGGAAAAGAGCAAATGCACCCAGAATAAACGAGAGCCATAAGGAATTGCTCTTTAACAAATGGGATGATCGAATCAGGCAGGCAGAACAGGCAGCGGAGACAGCGGCCACGCAGGCAAACATTCTTATCAACTGTGTAAATGAGAATTTACACATGGCCAACTTAATCGCAAAAACCACCCCGCGGTACCTACCAAATAAATCACGACTGGAGGCAGAATGTAAGCAGAAGGTGTAGGAAAAGGGAAAAGTGATCCAGGCATTGAACAGGTTAAATTGGGAGTGTTACTGGGCATACTTAGTCACGCCACACAGTCAATGGATGACTGTGAAATGCATCATAAACTCAGCCGAGAAAGTAGTGCCAGCTCTCATAGATTTTGTCTTCGCAGCCCAGCTCAGCGCAGAAGTTGGCCAACTGACTCTTCTCAAGTCCATGATGATCACTTGCAGTTTTAAGGACCAAATTCAGAAGTAGCTTATTTTTAGAAGTCTGTTGTTTCTTTTTATTTAGATTAGAAAAAGGATGGTCATTTGAAAACCGTATCTTAAAATTTTGTAAAAGCATTATTATTATAATTAGGAAGTAGTATTTTAACCCTTCTCATGCATTTAGAGAAAGGTCCAGAGATTTGTCAAAAACTTGTCCTCGGAACATGCACTTCTGCACCCTCAGAGGAGGTTTTGATGAATGGATGAATCGAGATTTATTTTTATTTGCATTTTGATATCTGCTACTGATGTTGCACTTTGTTCTCTTAGTAGATGTTAGAACAAGTAGAGATAGATTGTTTTTGCTTGAAGTTTGTCTGTAGGATCAGTCATAAATGGTACTTTTATCTCTTGGCAATTTCTGCTTATATTCTTTAAGTGATTTATAGTTTTCAGTTGTTTATATGTTATTGCATGAATGTATGGGTTGCCATTTGGCACTTCTGTACGGTGGAGTCATATTGTTTATGTCTGACATATGAATAGCTTATTATGCGATATGTTGTTCACACTGTTTTGCCTAACTTCTTATGCAAAGTGGTTTATCTTGAATGATTTCATTCTTATGAGATTAAAATGATCTTTATTACCAGTTATTGTTTGAAATCTCTTTAGATCGCATAATAGAAGATATACATCCCGGGTTAGCGTAGATTAGATGTGTTGTTTCTCATTAGATTACAATAGCATAGATTTAGTTTAAGAATCTGAATTATATTAGCTTTAAAGTACTCTTAGATCAACATTATTCAACTCTACAAACACACACACACCCAGATCGGAAAACTGGTCCCGTTATCCCCAGTCAGACCCGCTATACCAAACGCATAAGGAGCTGCCAACCAAGTTCCAGACCGGGTGGGTATCCCCCTTGTTGTCGACCCGATTTTCAGGGCTTCAACATCTGGTCAATTATTTTCTTTTTCAAACCAAGAACATATACACTACTTCAGTTATAGAAAATTGCGTATATATGCAACTACAGATAAGGAAAACCACATATATCATACAGACTTATAATTTAAAATATTATACAGATGTTGAACATTAATCTCTGCATCAAGATCATATAAACAGTAACCAGGAACAGAAAAATAGAGCAGAAGACAATCACACACAAGAACACAAGATATAAGGTGGAAACCCAATGTGGGTGAAAACCACCTGCTGTAATATGTATCTATCTTTTCAATTAGAAACTTCTTTTTACAATGATTATGTACTAGTGCAGTCCTTTACCAGTGCGCAGACTGCTACCTGCAGACAGCTACAACCCTCTCTCGTTTTCCAGCTTCTCCTAGAAGGGAGCTACAACCCCCTTAGTTCTTGTAATAGTTGAGATACTAGATGCAAGTTGCTACCTGTAGAAGACTACAACCTTCTCTTCCTTCCAGGGACCATGTTTCATAAATTTTTAGACTGGATCCACAAATAACATCAATAAAACATCAAGAATTTTTGCATCAACCAATCACCTTTTCACCAATCAAAACTGAATCAAAATAAACACTTCTCTGATGATTGTACCTAGATCATAATAACAGTAATCACACCTCACTTCTGACCCCAGAACACTGTAGCAACAAATAGAAGCAGCTAGAACATAAATCAAGAAATGTACGCTACTTCACTATTCAGAAACCTGCGTGCATATGCTTCTACGACTTTCCCTTACAAGAACGGGGTGTATACGCTTCTTCGCTTCACTGAACCTACGTACAGATCTATAAATTCATTCTTTCAAACATTCAAATATTAGTTAACCCAGATTATCATATTTATAGATCAAGCGTGTGCCACATATCACAGATCAAAATCATATAGAGATACCACTATTCCAGCCTTAAGATTGTGACCCATCAATAGAACTTATCCTTCTCCTTGCGCTCAGGTTCCTTCTTCATTCAGATCCAGATCTGCACCATAGCCCAATCACAGTATTCCAGATCTAGCACTTTATCAGATATTCAATAATTCAGAAGATGCCTTGCCAAATGATCTCCTTCCTCTTTTATAGCCTTAGGTCTTTCAGAATACCACGAACCAAAAACCATAACAATTCAATACCATGGACCCAATACTTGGGATCAACACTTATGACGAGATACCATGGCCCAAAACCATAGGTTCAAATACCAAGGACTAAATACCATGAACCAACCATAAGATTTCCCATGTGCGTGCACTTTTCTGTACATGAAAGTGCGTGAACTTTTCTCTGCATGAAAGTGCGTGAACTTTTCTCTACATGAAAGGAACTTTTCTCTACATGAAAGTGCGTGAACGTTTCTCTGCATGAAAGTGTGTGAACTTTTCTCTGCATGAAAGGAACTTTTCTTTACATGAAAGTGCGTGAACTTTTCTCTACATGAAAGGAACTTTTCTGTGCATGAAAGTGCGTGAACTTTTGGTTCACACCTTTTGTGCGGGAAACCTATGGAACCAGAAAATAACTTTGCTGCACTATGATTTATCATATGAGATGAGAGGGTTGCCATCAAGTACAACATATGTATCATAATGCCAACATATAACACACACCCAACAACTCCTACGTCTGACGAACAAGCTATCATTGGGTGGGATGCATGGTATGATGTATCGACTTTGGGCTCCCTATCAACACTACTTGGGGCCAAGTTGGAAGGCTCGACATTCACCCTTCGCCGATCTGGGTGAGGTAACTTTTTGTCCGATAGAATGGGTCTTCAATTTCCCGTGAGAATCATGTTCTAGCCTTGAGGCTATGATTGTCTGGGTTGGTCTGTTAACCCTCAAGTGGTGCGAGTTAGTGGTCATCCTTAGGTGGGCGGTCCAACCTCCCTTGGGGGTTATTTGTACTTTCCTTGGGTGCTTTGTGGGAATTTTGGGCATCTAGTGGGATTAATTAGTTCATTAAGTGTTTTCCCAGTTTCAACAAACGTCACCTTCGGGTATTTTCTTCAACCTCTGCACTTTAGCGATTGCATTTGTATAAATAGTAAACAATAAGAAATATTATAATAATAATAATAAAAGAAAAGATATAATAGTAAATAAATAATAAATTTGAATATAATCTAATAATAAGTAAATGAATAAAATAGTAAATAATAAACTTGAGTTCTAAATATATGTGTGTGTGTGTGTGTGTGTGAAAGTAAACTATAAAAATAGTAAGAATAAGTAAAGTTAACAAAAAGTAAAAATGAATAAAATAAGAAAGCATAAACTAAGAGAACTATTAAAATAAGTAAAAATTAAAATAAAGAAATAAAATTTGGATGTTGACACATGGAATGTGTGCATGCGGATCCCTTTCTATTTTTTTGTCTATTTAATGGATGAGGAGGAGGAGGAGATGCATCCATTCTTTCATTCATTCTCTTGGGAGAAAAGTATTGTGAGACAAAGGATTTGCTGGCAATAGTACGTTGATTGAGGGTTCATTAGTGACCAACTGTAGAAAGATTATGTGTAGTTGAGCCTACGGTTGGGTGGAGAGTCATCCCCAAAACTTTGTTGCAGTTAGTGGGATTCAAAAAATGTCCAACTCTGAAATCACAAGTAAGGAATGTTATCACTACAAGTAAGTTGTCTATGCTCGTGTTTTTCAAAATTCTATGCTAATTAGGTTAATGGTTGTGTGTTGATTGTAAATCGTGTAAATAATCTACTTAGTTGTATATTTAGATTGTGGGTTGTTACATATGGTATCAGAGTAAGGTTTCAACTCTATTAGACCTTTGAATTTTTATATTCTTACTTATTAATAATTATAAATGATATTTCCTTTTATTATATATGTGTTTGGAAATCTTATAATATATAATATGAAAGATAACAAATACTTTTTACAAATACTTTTAAATAAAAATAAACTTTTTGTAAATAAAATAATAATTAGGTATTTTTGTAGTTTGTATATTTGCATTAATTAGACCTTCTTTTTAGTCAGGTCCATTCCAATTCTCTTGGAGCATAAGAAAATAAATTTTATTTGACTCTCGATATAAGAAATGAGAATAACATACAAAATGGGTTTTTAGGTTTTAGTAAAATAAATAAATAATCAATTGATAGGATATTTTCTGAGGACCGTTGTGCTTACATAACCCTAGGCTTTGCTACTCTGAAAGTTTTGACAAAGCGCTTTTACATCCAAATACATCTTGTTTCATATTCCATAGATTTCTTCTAGATTATGATATATACACATTTGTTGACTCTAGATAACGATAAAAGACTTAGCCACCGTGCATGGAAATTTAAAATAATTCAGTCAATCAAATTTGCTTTACTAAGAAGTAGCTATGAATTATATGGTGAATTTATTCAACCATGAAATTTTATTTTGTTTATATATAATATATAATATATATATAAATATATATATATATTATATAATATATTGATATATCATTCATTTTTTCCATGGTCGACCTCAATTCGATTTGATAGTGATGACTGCAGGTTCAAAAGGTAGACAATTGATGGCACCTTTGAATTTCGAGCTTACAACCTACTAGAGATGAGGGGTTTTAGGGACGACAAAAAATTTGAAGGTGAAATTGAGGTAATCCCTTGAAAGTGCTCCAATCGAACAAATTTAATCCTTACATATGGTGTAATTCACAATATTACTTATAAAATCTATTTTGATGAATTACCTTGCATTCCAAAAAATTAGTTTCAATAAAGTAAGTTGACAAAGTATAATTTTTTTTTACATACAACCATGTCATGTTCATTCCTTGAGAGAAACAGAACATTCTAGATACTTAACACAAACTATTATCCAATTAACCAAAAATATCCTCCAAAATGAAATAAATCAAACGACAAGGTGTGGGGGGATGTCAGCGAGTTTGACGCGGGGACTTCCTCCAACCAATTCTCCTTAAAGCTACCCACCAACCAATGAACCAATGCTTCTTATTGGAGTTATTGAATGGGCATGAAGAAAAGGAAAGAAAAAATCTTTTTCCATAATAGGACAAATATATATTAAATAATTTAATTTGATTAGAAAGAATAATTATTATTATGTAAAAGTTTTGGTGTTCCAAAATATTCAAGAAGGCTATAATATTAGGATGGTTATTGATGTGTTTTACGTGGAAAAGGGGATTATAGATACACTTTTATTACTATGATGGCATTATAGTACTCATATAAATTATTAGGTATATTTTGATTAACTATGGAACATAAATGAATTTTTATTGAATCTATGTTAATAAAGAATTTATTTAAATCCAGTGAAAATTAAAGAATGATATTTTCTTTTTGTGTTTATGTAATTTTTGTATTATATCTTATAGCAAAATGAAATATATTAAGAGAATAATAATATATTTGTTTTCAAATATATATGTTAAGCAAAATTAAATTAAAAATAATAAATATGTATATTTCAAAATAAAATCTAATTACTCTTGGAATGATAGTAAACATCTCATTAAGATAAGAAGATTTAAAGATAAATATATTAATATTGTGAGAAAATGTAATGCTCAAGAAAAATTGTGTATTGAAATGCAATAATAAGAGAAAATAGATGGTATATGTATATACAAATTGTTAATGAGTGTAAAGTAGTGAGTTTAAAGTTAGTCATGCTATTAATTTATAAGTTATAATGAAGTTGTTCTTTAAGTGGGTTTATAAAAGATGAATTCATTTAAATATTTGAGTAGAGTTTACTGGACTCATGGATATACAAACGTAGTGGATGGTTAACACCCTTTGGTGAACGGATAAGAAATATCAATTAAGACTCATGTGGCTACTAAGTTTTTTTTCTCTTGATAAATGTTGGTCACTTTAATTTCTTACTAATTAAACAGTCGAGTGCCACATAAATTGTCAACCCGGAAAAGTCTGATTATTTCAAAGGCAACTACGTACTATATGTACTCAATTTTAATAGCACTAAAAGTTGTAGTATAAATAAATCACACCCTGTTAAATCTTCACTCTGTGTTATAGCAACTATACTCTATTGCAGATATCTAATAAGAGATGAATAATTAATCAGAAAGAATAAATCTGCAAAAGAAAACAATGGCTATTCTATAAAAAAGGATCAGGACCCTATCCCCAGAGTAGGAACCTTCAGCACCTGCCTCTGTTATCTAGTTCACCAATTTACTTTGTAAACCTAATCACCGGTGAGACACTCATGAAATAGCATCGATCGATTAAGAGAGAAACATAGTTTCAGCAAAAGTAAAATAACATCCAGAAACAGTACTTGTTAACAAGGTATGAACAGAAATCACACTCAACACACGACAGAAAGATAATGGGTGAATCTTGTGATGAAGGTGGGCCCTGTCCTTCTCACAAGATTCCCCAGGAAACAAAAACTAAGATGAGATACTCAGAACAAAACTCTATTCATTCATCAATATACCATATTACAGAAAAGATTCAGTCTCATTCCTTCAATTACAACCTTGTGTTACAGCTTGTTCATCCCCCTTTCTAATGTAGATGTCTCCTCTTTATAGAGGAGACATCTATTACAAAAGATTTACATTATAGATTCTAGTTCAACTCATTATACAAAAATAGGGAAATCGGTTTCCCGTCAACAGAATGTTGTTACAGTAATTTAGATTATGAACGTTACAACCAATGTAACAGCTTCCTCGGTGATCGATCAGGTTCCTCTGTTGTTGTCAAATCTGGTACACAAATCTCAACTGTCTCAGCTTTGATATTTGTGTGTTGTTCTTGTTGTTTCAGCTTCGAGATTCGCGTGTTGTTCCTTTTGTTTCAGCAACTGCAAAAGATAGTCTTGCCAACTTTAGGCAGTTCCACCAATGCGGTCTACACATCATTCTTTAATTGTTCAGCAACTCAATCAATTTCAAAGATCAATTATGAAGATAGCATGATTATATATTAAATAATTAAACATATAGCGATGAGAAGAGTCACTGCATACCTTTAGAATGATTGAGTCAAAACATTAGCAAGGACTTTCAAATATGGGTTGAAAAGGGTGATATTATAACAAAATATAAGGTCAAAGAGAGACAATATGGGGTCCTAAAATCCCCCCCAACTGAAAGGATTGCATGTCCCCATGCAACTTCTACTCTGAGTCGGAATACTGGGATGAACAGTGCAAATTGCATATGCAGTAAGTATAGAAAGTGTTGTCAACCATGTCTCTGAACCCTTGGACACTCTGAACTTTTTGCCATGTTGCAAGCTCCTCCTTTTTGGTCAACGTGAACTGAGCCTTGTATTGTTGTCCTAGCAGCCATAGAAGAGGGAAGTGAAAGTGATAACCAATCCATTTTTTAGCACACTGTCGAATACATTTAGCATAATTAGGTATTCGTGAGATTGTTGCCTAAAGATTGAGAGGGTTAAAGGGGTGGTACTCCCTTCTCTCCTTAGGACAGTGTTCCCAAAATAGATTATTTGCTTTTATGGCCAAAGTTCCCTTAGTTTTGACATAGTGTTGGCAGTCCTCCAAGACTACTGCCTATAGTTTTATGATATGGTCAGTCATTCTTGGCTCTCGTAGAATTCATTGATGTTCATCGATAAAAACAACGGCATTTTGTGGCTCAGCTCGAATCCAGAGAAGATAGTTCTCCTCATTGTGTGTTGCTGACATAAAAGCATTTTGCCAAGTAAGTTGATTAGCCAAGAAAGAAACAAAGGCTCTAATTTGAATATCACCAACGAGAGGAACTAAATGAAGCTTCCTATCTTTAGGCATGGCCTCATTATGAAGATAAAGTTCACATAACAATTTCTGCTCACTATTCGACGCTTCTGCAAAAGTCTCAATAAACTGTTAAGGTGTAGACACCTGGTGGGGTCGTCCATCTCTGATCGCTTTCACTTGGAGGAACGCTAAGCGTTCTCTCAAAAACATAGAATAATTAAAAGATGGTTTTCTAGTGGCAAGTAATCTTTGAACCAAGTCAAAGATAAGAGACAGTCTGGTTTTTAGCTTCTTGTTTTCCTTGTGTTGTGCACGAGACTGTTCAAGAACTTCCCAATTTCTATATACATGATTGAGCCATATGGACTTCTGTTTTTGAAATGCCTTTCCTTGTGAGAGATCATACTCTGTCTTCCATGTGTCCCTCAGTTCTCAAAAACTGGAGGTCTAAGTGTAAACAGTGCTTACACATCGAGGTTCAGTCTGGGTACACGCAGTCTTAAAAGACTTTGGTACTGGTTTCTCCTCTGTAACAACTAGGGTAGGCCAGGGTGGTTTTATTTCTTCCTCCAAGGTCTTTGAAGGCCCTGCTGGTTCTTGTGTAACAGCAGGGTGCTCCTTATTAACTATAACAAGAGGAGATACCGGACTAAATCCAGGCAACAGAACTTCAATTATCTTATAACCAGCTCGAGAATAGAGATCACCACATTCACTGCACATGTATTCATTGTGTCGATCCTTTTTTGCACTCTTTTCAGCGGCAGATGCTACCTGAGCTAACATATACAGATTGAGTTCCTTTTCATAAGCTTCCCTTGCCCTTGTTAACTCTTGCTTATAAGCCTCAATCTCAGAATTCAAAAACTCGTTTTCTTCCCGAAGGGAGGTTAAAGTAACCGGACCTTCTATAGCAGTTGCAGGTTCCAATGGATGGGAGGATCGTTGTTCGATGGAAGCTTCATCGTTTGCATTCTCAACAGGTGGTTCTTGTGTATCAGTTGTTAAGTCAGTGGCTGGTTCTTGTGTAACAGCCACATCTAGGTTGTCTACCTTTCGTTTCCCAACAGGTGGTTCTTGTGTAACAGTTTTTAAGTCAGTGGTTGGTTCTTGTGGAGCAGCCACATACCGTACATCGTCTTGGGTGTCTACTTTTGATAAATTAGTAGCTGGTTCTTGTGGAGCAGCTGCATCCTTTGAAAAGAATGATGTCACAAAATCCTGAACACTTTGCATTTCGGTACTCGAGGGTGAGGAAGGTAAGGGTTCAGGGCTTGGCGGAGTACGAGATTTTAGGATGATAGGTGGGGAATTTGGGGTGATGGCCTCAGTTGCTGCAGACATCCTTGTTCGTCGCCAAGGTAGGGAGGCAGGAAAAACAGTGGTTTTTCTCTTACGAGCATTTTTCCTCAGGGTAGGGGGATTATCAGTAATAGCGGCTTCCTTAATTGAGGCTCTCGTTCTTCTCTTTAGTGGGGTTGTAGCTTTCTCTTGTCTTTTCCTTTTGAGCATAATAATGGGGGTATTGTCATTCAAATTATCGGTGGGAATATGGACAATGGGAATGGATGATTCACTTTCATTAAGGGGTGGGGTCTGTTGCGGGTTTTCAGTGCTCAATTGGGGTGTTTCAGTTGCTGGTTGCTGAATTTCAGCAACTTGCTGGAGATTTTCTACTGCCGGTTGAAGGGTTTCAGCAGCTTGATGGGGAGGGTTGTTAAGGGGAGGGTGATTGTGCAAGGCAAAGCCCCTATGAATTAAGAGTTGAACCAGGCGATGGTGCATGAGGGAGAGGAGTGGGTGCCTTGCATTCACGGAATAGTGTGACATATTTTTTAGATAGCCAAGCAGATAGTATGGCATATTTATTAAACGACCATGTCTTAAATGATTCAGTAACATGAAGTCGTGCTAGTACACTACCTGATAACGTCCCTCACAGGTGAAGTAGTGCTTAACGAACTCTGCAACCTTCGGCAATGGCAGTGGTAGTGAACGAAGTGAAACACCCCTGCCTTTAGGTTCGTCGCACTCCCCTGGTAGAAGAAAATCTTGTTGTGCGTTCAAAAAGAGGTGTTTCCGGCTAAACCAACAAGTACCATTGGTTGGTAACCCTGAAACCTACGCTATATCCTCCTCTGTTACTGGAATTCGCACTCCTTGAACAGTAGAGTATCATTCTTTAAAATTGCATGCGAATTCCAGAACTTGCTGAGAATCAAAATCCGGAAGCCTTGGGAAATAGTCCACCCGTCCTGCTTGTAGAAAGATTTGGTATGCTTCCTGGTAAAGTTCCAATCGAGCCGTTGAGCCAGGTTCATGTCTAACAGCGTTTCCTCCCATAGTTACTGGTTTAGCAAAATGCAGAGTACAGAGCTGAGTTGCCACAGTCGAAACAGAGTAGGATGTTGCAAATGAAGTTATGACACGATAAGACACAAAAGGGCTGACGAGACACTACCATGAGAAATAAGAAATGATGGTAATTAGCGTATCATGTAATGATTGCAATATTTTGGTATTCCCCCCCCCAACTGCAGCTAGAATGATAGGTTTGAATGTCCGGTGATTTTGGCAATCATATCAATATCTTCTCATTAACTACAGTTTAATATTTACACGTAAACACGCATACCTTCATATTTTACCTTTGGTTGTTGCACGAAAAATATAATCTCATCATTAATAGATTACCGATGGTCATAAAAAATGGTTTATAAAGTATGAGGGTTTTTATACAAAAGGTTTTCTATATTCATAAGAAGTAATAGTGAAGGCACACAATTATCAGGATGAAT
>APFE031288921.1:0-31624 GCA_000404065.3 Pinus taeda
AACATGGACCAAAACCACTTAGGACCAATACCTTGGACCAAATACCTATGGTCAATACCTCGAACCAAAACCATGTGTCAAAATACCTTGGACAAAATACCATGAACCAAAAGCTTATTTTTCCAACATATACGCACTTTTGCTTCTGTGAAAGTGTGTGTGTGCGTATACGTGACTTGTATACAATCAACCTACGTCTATATGCAGCTTGGTCAAGGTGAACCTGCGTATACCTCTCTTTCTTCATTCTATGTAGCCTGATCTACAATTCTTTGTTGTTAACCTGTTGTACTGTGATCTTTCATCTGAGTGAGTTGCAATCAAGAACAACACCTTTATCATAATGCCAACAATCTCCCCCTTTGGACTTGATGGCAACAACAACACCAAGTCACTCTCCCCCTTTGACATCAAGGGCAAAGGGTCATGCTCCCCCTAAATAAATGCTAAATTCTCTGATATGCTGAAGTGTACTGATTGAGCTCCCATGATCGAGTCCATGCTCCCCCCGAGCACAAGCAAAGTCTGCAAAAAGATTTTCTAAAGAATACAGACCTTCTTGTCACTAATGACTCATACGTACATCCATCTCCCAACCAAGTGGGGATATACCAAATTTGACTCATCCACCCGACCAAGTGAGGATATACCAATTGTTGATACATGATAAAAACAAAAAAACAATTACATCATCCATCCCATACATAGTGGGGTTACAAATTAGGTCGTTTCATGACCTTTACATTAAATGATATGCATGACATATATAACAGAGACCAAATATCTAAGACAAGACCATGTTAGTCGTCAGCAACTATCATATGATCTGCACCATCAGCAACATCTGTCAACAGCATCTAGACTAGCACCCTGTATACGTCCATCATTAGTTCCCAAAATATCATCAACCTGAGTCAAAGTATGTCGACATATATCAACTCATCCTCTTGATCTCATCAAGATCAACTTGCTTCGTTCCCTTATCATAACCTTCCATGAATCAACTAAGCATATGTCATAACTCCAAGCGGTCGCTCAAAATCATTCACATCATATCATATGTATGTGAAACACCATACACATCATTATCAAGAACTGCATTATCTTTCCACAAGAACCTTCATTATATCATCACTAGGGAACATCCCACATCATCAACCATGACAATCAACGTATGTGAGTATCATCCTATCATCAGAAAGTAAGAACTTATCACCATTGATTAGGTACCAAAGACTTCTAAACATAATGCCAACAATGCTTTATTAGAAGCATAGCATGTTCTCCCCCTGAACCTGTTCCACCTGTTCACTGTCAAATCTGATCACTGCATATGTCAGAAAGAGATATCAAAACATCATCATCAATCAGATATACATCAAGTTATCAACAACTTTATGAGGACCAATATATTTCCACATGTTATCAGCAGATTGTAACCATCATCAAACAAAGCAGATAATTGACAGAACCATAGCAAACCCTTTTTTTTTAGTCTAGCCTATTGCTTTTCTTCAAACCCACATATACGCGACTGTGCCCACAGAAATCTGCATATGTACGCAACTACACTTCATGAAACTCGCATATAACAACCTTTCTCTGAAAAATAGGATTTAACAGCAAGATGATGCAGCAACTACTCCCAGCTTTTGTTTGAGATATTCAAATGTCTCTTTGGGCAGTGATTTAGTGAATATATCAGCAACATGTTCTTTGGAGGGAACATACTCCAATGTGACCTTTTGTTCAAGCACTTGTTCACGTAGAAAATGATATTTTGATGGGTATGTGCTTGGTCTCGGAGTGCATGACTAGATTCTTTGAAATACTGATGGCACTTGTATTATCACATAGGATGGAGATGGGTGGAGTACATGTGATATGAATGTCTTGCAAGGTTTGCATCATCCAAATTAGTTGTGTGCAGCAAGATGCAACAGCCACGTATTCTGCTTCAACTGTAGATAATGCAATTGAATTTTGTTTCTTGCTGAACCAAGACACTAACCTGGAACCCATATAGAATGCACCACCACTAGTGCTTTTTCTGTCATCAACACTTCCTGCCCAATCTGCATTTGTATATGCATGAAGAGTAAGAACTATATCTCTAGGATACCATAAACCAAAGTTCTATGTTCCTTGAAGATATTTGAAAATCCTTTTGACTGCCTGAAGTGTGATTCCTGTGGATTTGCTTGGAATCTTCCAACTATTCCTACTGCATGCATGATGTCAGGTCGGGTACCTGTTAGATAAAGCAGACTGCCAATCATGGATCTGTAAATTGGTGGATGTACCGCTGTTGATTCATCATTTGAGCTGAGACTGCATCCTGCTACCATTGGGGTAAATACTGGTTTAAAATCTTCCATGCCATAATTTTTCAAGATCTATTTGAGATATTGGGTTTGTGAAAGAAAAATAACATCTTTATTGTGTTGAACTTGTAGACCAAGAAAATAGGTAAGCTCACCAAGCAAGGACACATTTCAAATTCTTGTTGCATTACTGAAGCAAAATTCTGAGTCATGGATTCTTCATTGCTACCAAAGATGATATCATCAACATAAACAACAATTATTAGCTCTGTCATCAACACTTCCTGCCCAATCTGCATTTGTATATGCATGAAGAGTAAGAACTATATCTCTAGGATACCATAAACCAAAGTTCTATGTTCCTTGAAGATATTTGAAAATCCTTTTGACTGCCTGAAGGTGTGATTCCTTTGGATTTGCTTGGAATCTTCCAACTATTCCTACTGCATGCATGATGTCAGGTCGGGTACCTGTTAGATAAAGCAGACTGCCAATCATGGATCTGTAAATTGGTGGATGTACCGCTGTTGATTCATCATTTGAGCTGAGACTGCATCCTGCTACCATTGGGGTAAATACTGGTTTAAAATCTTCCATGCCATAATTTTTCAAGATCTATTTGAGATATTGGGTTTGTGAAAGAAAAATAACATCTTTATTGTGTTGAACTTGTAGACCAAGAAAATAGGTAAGCTCACCAAGCAAGGACACATTTCAAATTCTTGTTGCATTACTGAAGCAAAATTCTGAGTCATGGATTCTTCATTGCTACCAAAGATGATATCATCAACATAAACAACAATTATTAGCAATTTACCAGTGTCAATCTTTGTATATAGATTGCTATCTGCTGACCCCTTTGAAAAACCCTGTAAGTGGAGATATTTGTCAAGACGGTAATACCAGACCCTTGGAGCCTGTTTTAAACCATAAAGAGTCTTTCTGAGTCTACATACAAGTTTTGCATCATTTCCAAGAATGAATCCTTCTGGTTGTTCAAAAAAGAAATTTTCTTCTTCTAAGTCTCCATTAAGGAAGGCAAATTTTACATCCATTTGGTATACTTTGAATTTCTGAAAACTAAAAAGAGCAAGAAACATCATTATGGCTTCAAGTCTAGCAATAAGTGCAAAAGTTTCTTCAAAATCTATACCTTCTTGTTGAGCATATCCTTTACAAACAAGTCTGACCTTGTTTCTAATAACTTATCCATTTTCATTCAGCTTGTTTTTGAATATCCATTTAGTTCCTATGATATTCTTATCATGAGGTCTAGGAACTAATTCCCAAGTATTATTCTTTTTAATTTGCTCGAGTTCTTCATTCATGGCCTTGACCCAACATTCATCTTTGCATGCTTCATTTACATTTTGAGGTTCGGTGGAAGATAGTAATGCTAGATAGCTTGAGGCTTCTGTAATAGTTCTTCTTGTCTGCACACCTGCCTCTTTTTCACCTAAAATTTGAGTATCTAGATGATTTTTTGAACATACCTGGACGGAGTCTTTTCTTCTACCGTTATCTCTTCTTCTGGTGCTTCATTAGTTTCTTCTTCAGAACCAGTGTGATTTGATGTGGGAAAATAATCCTCATCTTCATCATTGTCATAATCTTCAGTTTTTATCTGTTTTGGATTTTTGCATGTTTCATCAACCACAATATCAATACTTTCAATAATTTTCCCAAGTCTTTTATTATAACATTTATATCCTTTATTTCAGGAAGAGTAACCAAGAAGAATACCTTCATCTGCTCTGAGTTCAAACTTACCAAGTTTTTCATCTGTCCTTTTGATGTAACATTTGATTCCAAAAACTTTAAAGTATTTTACAGTAGAAGTCTTACCATACCAAAGTTCATGTGGAGTTTGAGAGTTGTTTACCCAAACATTTGTTTGGTTGAGAATAGTGACGATGGCGAATGCAGCTTCACCCCAGAAGGTTGCAAAAGTTCCAAATTCATCTAGCATAACTCGAGCCATTTGTTGAACAGTTCTGTTCATTCTTTCTACCACTCCATTTTGCTTACGAGTCCTTGCGGTGGAAGACTGCCTTTTTATTCCATGTTGTTCACAAAAGTCAAAGAATTCTTCCAAGGTAAATTCCCCTCCTCAATCAAATCTGAGGCATTTGATTTTGCGATCTGATTCATTTTCAACCAAGGCTTTGAAGGCTTTGAACTTTTCAAATGCTTCATCTTTATGCTTTAGAAGACCTATCCAACACATTCTGGAAAAATCATCAATGAACAATATAAAATATTCTTCTCCACGATGTGACTTTTTCCTTGATGGTCCACATAAATCAGTATGAACAAGTTCAAGAGGCTTACTAGCTAACCCTTCTCTTTCAATGAAGTAAGATCTGGTTGCTTACCGAATTGACATGGTTTGCATATTGTATTTTCAAGAATGCTGATATCTGGAAGATCATGAATAGCCAGGAATCTGCATGCTTTTCTTATTTGAGAAAAGCTTAGATGTCCCAATCTTCTGTGCCATAGCCAGTTTTCATCATTTTTGCTTAGATAGCGTTGTTGTCGCCCTCCCTTGAATATGTATAAATTGTTTGGAGTTCTTGTACCTTTGATCACAGTTTCTACTGTATCAAGCTCACGAACAACACATTTGTTTGATAGAAACACCACTTCATTTCCTTGATCACACATTTGACTGACACTCAACAGGTTATGCTTTAGACCATCAACATTCCCAGCTTTAACCTTTTCTTTTAAGAAAACAGAGCCTTTACCTTTTATGACAGCAGGAGTGTCGTTTCCAAATGAGACATTCTTTTCCTTTTCTAAGGCATTATATGAGTGAAGTTTTTCTTTGTCACCTGTCATGTGTTTTGAGCATCCACTGTTGATGTACCACTGGTTTTCTTGTCCTCAAGCATACAAGGCTATACCACATCTTTTTGTTTGCGGTTCTTTCTTTCTCCATATTTTGGGATTTAATGGAGTTTGCTCCTTTTGAGATATTTGCCGAAATTTACTCCTGCATTCAAATTCTTCATGGCCAAAGTTGTTACAGATTGAGCATTCAATTTCATTTTCAAGAAAAGAAAGTTATTATAGGAACTTTTCTTGATCCCTGTCACATTCTTTTGATTTCGTGCTTCTCTAGTCATGATGGTTTTGCAAGCAACACATTGAGCAGCTTTGTGTCCAAAATTATGACATCAGAAACATTGACCATTAAAGAAGTTCCTACAATTATCGAATCTATTGACCTCGTGATTGTAGTTTCTATTCATCTTTGAAGAAAATTGAGTATGATTTACCTGAGGTTGGTTGTGACTTCTGTTTATCCTTGAAGCAAATTGGACCTGATTTACCTGGTGATCTGCTTTGTGCCTTTGCTGACGATTGTCATATTGTTTATTGTTCTTTGCTGCATCAAGATAGCTTTTAGTGGAGGTTGACGGCTTCTGTGATTGAGATGCTTCTTCAGTATATCCAAGACCTGCCTTTATCAAACAAGAACGCTGCACTTTGATAATTTCATTTAAGGTTTATGATCCTTTAGCAAATCTAAGATTGAGAGATTTTGTTTTCTCAAGATCCTTTCTTTGACCCACAATTTCACATTCTACTTTTTCATTGTGTTTTTCTCTTTTAGCAAGTTGATATGTCAAGGTATCTATAATCATATTCTTTTCTTCTAAACAGATTTTGAGTTTAGAGATTTCTTCATGAAGGTCATCTTCTTCTAAAGCATCCAAGAAATTATCATCTTCATAAGCCATTAAAAGTCTATAGTCATTACTATTTTCATCTTCATCACTATGTGATAAACCATCGCTATCTTCATTAGTATAGTAACTCTTTGTACTTACACTTTGTTTTCTATTCCATTTTGCAGATTCCTTCCCTTTATCATATTTATCTTTATGAGGACATTTGACAACATAATGACCGACTCTACCACAGGCAAAACATTTGAAAGGTAATTTACCTCTAAATCTTTTGGAACCCCGTTGAAGCTTCTTGACAAAATTTACTTCATCTTCTTCTTCTTAAATATGTCCTAATTCATTGGGTTCTTCTTTTCCTTTTGCTGAAGCTTTAAATGCGGCTTCTCTCATATCTGATGGCCTCCTTTTCTCATCTCAAAGGCAGTTAAGATTCCGTGAAGCTGTGTCATAGTAATAGTCTGTAGGTCCTATTTTTCTTCTATGGCAAATACTTTTGATTCAAATTTAACAGACAAGGATCTTAAAACTTTCTCAACTAAGGTAGCTTCCTTTATCTCTTCACCCAAATTCATCATGCAATTAACAACCTCATCTATACATAAGAAGTAACTAGCTATACTTTCATCATTGTGCATCTTAAGAGTTTCATATTGAATTCTGAGAGTTTGTAGTTTAGCACGTTTTACCTGAGAGTCTCCTTCGTAGCTTAGAACGGTTTTGTACCATATTTCTTTGGCTGATTTGAGCTACATAACTTTGACAAACTCTAATTGTGACAGAGTTCCCAATAATGTATTGGCAGCCCTGGCATTAGTTTCATATTGCTTTTTACCTGTTGTATCTGTAGGAATTGTCGATGGAAATGTATATCCTCCTTCCACGATTTCCCAGACATCTGTTCCAAGTGATTGAAGATAGGTTGTGGTTCTTATCTTCCAATAAACAAAGTTGCTCCCATCAAAGATTTCCAGTCTAATGGATCCTTCACTTTCTTCACTCATGATGATAGATCTTCCTTCAAGCGATCAAGCTTCTTCTAAAGGACCTACTCTGATACGAATTGTTGGAAATAATACTGAGAGGGGGGGTGAATCAATATTTGTAAATCAATAGTATTTCATTTCCATAAGCAGATTTGTATACGCTACTTTAGCTAAGTGAACCAGCGTGTATACGCGACTGTTATTAAAGCAACCAGCGTATATGCAAATAACTTTTGATTTACCCAATTTATCGTGCATTGAACTTTAACCAGTATGATAGATACTAATTAGATAGTGCAATAAAAGCATAATAAAGCATTACACATAAGCATCACACATGAACACCAAGAAATAAGGTGGAAACCCAATGTGGGTAAAAACCACCTGTTGTTGTCGTCTCTATCTTCTTTTAATAATGAGAAAAATTTGTTTACAATTTTGTATTAGTGCAGACTTATATCGGTACGCAGGCTTGTACCTGTAGAAGGTTGCAACCTTCTCTCGTTTTCAGCTACTACTAGAAGGGAGCTACAACCCCCTAGCTCTTGTACTAGCCAATATGTTTATTAGTACGTAGGTTTCACCCTACAGGAAACTCCACTCTTCTACCAAGAACCACATTTCATAAATTTTCAGACTGGATACTCTTGGAACACAACACCATAATTTGAAGGCCACGTTTCATCCAATTTTCATATTGGACCCATCAACAACATCATAGCTGCAATACAATCATCAAGTACATACATAAACCAATCATTGAAACTCCTGAATCTGATCATTCAGAATATTGTCACCAAAATACAGTCACTAGAACAGAGATCTTTCTAACAGCAAACAAAACAATTGAAACATCCTTCACAAAGTATACGCTACTTCCCTATGTCTAACCAGCGTGTCTACGCGCTTTTGTCAAAGCCAACCAGCGTATACATCTGTAAATGTTAATTCATAATTTTACAGCTATACCAGACTTCAATTATACCCAGATCATAACATTTACAGAATAATATGTGTTAGTATTCAGATCTAGAATATACATGAGCAAAACACATAATGATAGTTCATTTTACGCCTTAAGATCCCGATCCATCATTAGATCTAATCCCTCATCATCCACTAAGGTTCATCTTCAGTTCAGATCCAACAATGCACCATAACCCAATAACCTGCATACTAGATCTCACACTTCATCAGATATTCGATACTTGCACCCTTCGCCTAATGATCTTCTCCTCCTTTTATAGTTTTAGGTCTTTCTCAATACCATGGACCAAAACCACTTAGGACCAATACATTGGACCAAATACCTAGGGTCAATACCTCGGACCAAAACCATGGGTCAAAATACCTTGGACCAAATACCACAGACCAAAAGCTTAGTTTCCAACATATACGTGTTTTTGCTTCTGTGAAAGTGCGTGTGTACGTATAAGCGACTTGTATACAGTGAACCTGCGTGTATACGCAGCTTGGTCAAAGTGAACCTGCATATACCTCTCTTTCTTCATTCTGTGTAGTTTGATCTGCAATTCTTTGTTGTTAACCTGTTGTACTGTGATCTTTCATCTGAGTGAGTTGCCATCAAGGACAACACCTTTATCATAATGCCAACCGTTACATTTGTAACCTCTGATTTCTCTTCCTCTATCTCTGCCTCCTCTTCCTCTGAAAATCCTCCTTCTGCCACTTGCATCACCTTCTGTGGGTGTATGCTAATTCGAGCTGCTGCTAGCTCCATCTCTAGGTGTTGTACATCTTCCTCTACCACCTTGACTTCCTCTTTCTCGGAAAGTACCTCTACTTCTGGTAGATTGCTTCCTCATGAGTTTTTCTTCAACCCTCAATACCATCTAATAAGCTTCTTCTACTGTTTTAAGAAACAGCACACTTATCTCATCTTGGATCTCCATTCTGAGACCATTTATGTATCTTACAACCTTCTCATCTATATCTTGAATTTGTCCAGTTCTTATGCTCATTTTGTAAAATTCCTCTGTGTATTCTTTCACTGTCAAAGACCTTTGTATGAGATTTTGCATCTGTCTATATAATGAAAGTTGATAATCACTTGGCAAAAACTTACCTCTCAACTTTGCCACCATCCTGTTCCACTTTTTAATTGGTTGTTTACCAAGTCTTTTTCTTTTTGCATGCACTCCATCCCACCAAAGTGTTGCATGTCCTTTCAATTTTGTGAAAGCAAATTTCACTCTCTTTCCTTCTTCCATTTCTTCATAATCAAAGAATTTATCCATGTCATTAATCCAGTCTATCAACTCCTTAGGGTTTAAACCTCCTGTATAAACTGAACCCTCAAGTCTGGGTTTAGATGTGAATCCCAACATTGATTTAAAGAATCTCATTTCAAGAGTAATTTCTGCAGGTTCCTCTTCTTCTGCAACTTCAACTTCAGGCTCATTGATATCTCCAATACCTGCATCTCCTTGATTTCCCATTTCGACTACTTCTAATCTAGCTTGCATCTGTTGCATAGCTTCAACACTTCAACCTTTGCAACTAGTCTTCCTCTTCTTCGACCACCACCACGTCTTCCTCCAACTCTGAAAGCCATGTTGGATTTCTTTTTCTGATTTTTGAGATCCTGCTTAGTGTCAAAAAGCTGCTCTGATACCACTAATGGTGGGTTGGTTGCAGGTGTTAAGGATAATTGTTCAAAACCAGAAACGATCTCCTCAAGCTCGGATGGAACTTCTTCTCGGGTTTCCTTTGGAGAATCAGTCATCAACCTCCAGTTTTAGCTATTCTACTAAAATAGCAGAACTAGTTAATTTGCCCGATATATAGCAAACCTTCACCTTTCCCACAGAACCAAAAGGAAATATAACTGCAGTTTGTAACCTTCTCGAGTCCAAAATTTAAGCTAACCCGCATGCATATTCTGGAGCGATATACGTCGGATCTTGTCCCTTCTTAATGAACGGCTGTGATCGATCCGAAATTCAACTGAATTAAACCACAGTCGATAACATATCGAGTAAGAAATTTATATTAATTCCCGTGCATTTTTCGATGCGATTACCGTCGGATCTGACTCCTTCAAGCGGATGGTCACGATTCACTGAGCTATTAACTCAGTTTTATAATTTATCGCGTCCGTTTTTGGAATTAACGTCCGTGCTTGTTAGCATGCAATCACCGTTAGATCTGTTGCCTGCCGATCAAACGGTTTAGATCTTCTCCTAGGTTCTCACGAATTTTGTTGGGGTTTTCTTCGTTCCGCCAAGAATTTGCACTTCTGCCAAGTTTAGCCTGTCTGTAAGTTATATTTCTTAAAACATGTCCAGACTATTTAATACACAGTGAGTGAATATTTAAACGCGATAACACAAGATTATACAAAATCTAGTTCTAAAGGGCCCAAACTGGAAATCAACAGAACTCAGAAATATTTCAAAGGAAATTAAGACCTCTGAGATTGACCATCCATGCACAGTATACACAGAGATACAAAGAGATTCCAAATTTTACAATCAAATCCTCCTCAGCTATATCCCATTACACTAATTCAAAACTTACATAAATACCATTACATACAACAATCAAATCCTCAATCAATGGATCAAATCTATCTAATCCTAGATAATATATAATCTACATGATATTCTCCTCACGAATCTCAACTAAGTCCACATACTTGAATTAATTACAAGATAATTCAAATCCCTGAGTTCGTTTGGTGCAGCGCAAGAAGGTCCCAGATCTCACAAGGTACAGAGAATTGTATTAGGGGCAGAGCAAAATGCATTCGTTCCAAATGAAGTAGGACAGCCCCTAGTTTTATACATCTCGTGGACTCAGTTGCTATTTCTCCAATACCATCTACAGTTCTTTCTATCCCAAATGCATATGTGGTTGCCCAAGCAAAAGCACCAGTTTGGGCAATTAATCCATTAAGGGCAAAGGCAAAGGGGGCTTTGCTTGGTTAGGTTCTTGATTCACTATAGTTTCACCTTGTCCTTCCTCCAACTATGCTTCTGCCCCTCGGTGCCTAATCTAATTAGCTCTCCCATAGAAGGAGAAGGGTGCCCTCCCTGCCGAACTATGGGCTCTTCCAGCATCTTCCCTGTTAATGAATTAATTAGCTTTCCCCGGTGCTCACCCTAAGACCGGGCTTCCTTCGATGGACCTTGTTGCTTGCTTATATGTGTGCAAGAACGAATGTTTGTCGCTTATTCTAGCTCAAATCCTATCTAGAAAGCTTTGTAAAGTGATAGCTAAAGGATCCCACTCCTTTGCTTGTAAACTTTTTTTGTATTTTTGGAATAAAATTTGAAGTCTTTTGTCTTCAAGCCTCATGCTCCTGCATCAACGTTCAAATCCTTTTTTAGGAGGCAATCTTGGGGGGGAAGCAAAATACACAATGTCTTCCATTTATCATGCCTTAAGAAGGTAGCCGATCAACAGCTTACTGCTTCAACTGAGCTACCCACTTTGGACGAGGAAGGGCACTAAGAATTTATTCTGACAGCTATCATGGTTGTCTGAGAGAGGAGATTGAGGGCAGAGTGATCTCCGAATATCTCATTAGGTGGAAGGATCTGCTTGAATAGGGCACTACGTGGGAAGGAGAATAGATCTTGCAGCACTCAAATTTGCAATTGCTTGAGGGCAAGCAATGCCGGGAAGGAGGGATATGTCCTCTTCGAATTAAATTTCCAGGGGAGGCCGAATTAGCTTATTTAACCCCGCAGGTTATAGTCTTTTGTAAAGGGGGGAACCCATTATTTGATGTTACTTGGGTAACATTAGATAATTTGGGGCAAATGGAGAGAAACTTGTTAGCCACGCAAAATTAAAATTACGAGAGGAAACCTTAGAGGGAATCTATAAAAAGGAGAGAGGAGATTCAATGTGATCATCATGGATTGTTGTTCTTTCTGATTTTTGGGCAGAGACTCTTAGAGGATTTTAAAACCCCCTCTTCCTGATTGGTTTCGGTGGGAAAAGATTCCACCCTAGCCAATCCCTTTTCCTTTCTGGTTACAGGCCAAAGTTCTTATTGAAGGAGCATCTTTCTGAGGCATTATCTGTGACAGTGAACCATTTCTGAGGCATCATCTGTGACAGCAAATTGTCTCTAGGGCATTATCTAGGCAGCGAATTGTCTCTAGGGCAGTGTCTGTAGCAGCAAATTGTTTCTAAGGCTTTTTCTGTGGCAGCAAAGTATTATCTGTGGCAGTGGACCACCTCTGAGGCATCATCTGCGTCAGTGAGATAATCCTGAGGCATGTGAAGGTTATTTTCCTGGGCAGCACAGCTGAGTCAGCAAATTATTGTTTGAGGCAGCAAGGGTGGAACCCCATTGACAGCGAAGTCAGAGACTACAGGTTATATCTAAGCAGCAGGAGGACCCATACAGGCCTGTTTGGGTAGAAGTCAGCCGGGAACCACTACCCTGTAACAGTGGAGGATCAAAGGGTTATCTCTGAGGCTGCAGGTTGTAGAAAAGAGCACAACAGGGGAGTTGCAGGAGTTTAAGGGGGTGCTGGCTGATTGGGTCTGAGGCAGCCAGGGCAATCAATAGTATGGAGCAACCAGCGAGGACTGTTGGCATGATTTGCGACAGCATAGTTGAGTTGGACTCTAAAACTGTGAGGGTTAGTTACAGTCTAGTAAGCTAAGCTTATAATGTTACCTGTGGAATTTCTAAGTCTGTAATTGCTTATTAAATCAGCCCCGGTTTGTGGATTCAATTGATTGCCTAAATTCTTCATTACATTACTGTGTATCCAATTATGAGCAACTGTTTCATAGCTTAATGAGTGTTGTAATGCTGTTACGGAACACAATTCTCTATTGTACTCATTGAAAACCCTAGATCAGTATTGTGCACTAAGGGTAATTCTTCCAAAGGTATATTACAATTTTTTGATATGTGATACAATGGTGGTTTGCTGATTTTTTGGCCCTTCTTCAGTAAATTCCTGCTCTGATTTTTCCCAAGTCTTCCGTCTATCTGTCGTTTTGAATTTTTTTGCTGATATACCTGCTGATTATTTGAGGAAACTCGGAAAACTGTCCATAGAGAGTGAGGCAAGGTAACCCTGTGTCTGATCATTTGTGCAGGGTGTTGGCAGGAATCGAATAAAATTATTTGGAGAGCAGCCAAGAGAAGCGGATATATTCCACATCATGGATGCTAGGGCTGTCTCTGCTTCTTCTTTGACATTTTTCTGGAGCACCAGCAGGAAGGTTGAGGCCTACAAGTATTACACCCCAAGGGCAGGGGACAGGCGCCCATTAGCCCGGGCGTCTCGCCCGAGGGCATTATTCAGCCGTCTCTTGGTGTTGACATCCCTATTGACTAGTTCAGAGGATGAAAGCAATTAGCTGCCCTTCTTTGTTGAGGGGTATCTGCTTTGCTCCACCCTTTTGCTAGCTATCACTCACTCGTATTTAGACTACTGTTCTCTTTGCTGGGGATGTGCTATGCACTCTCTTTTTACCTGTTCCTTCATGTTGTGTCCATTGACCTATCTTTGCCATTTCATGGACAGTGACAAATTTCCAATTTTAATTTTGATTTCTGTTTCTATAGGAGAGCATCTGGTGGCTTCAAGGGAACTAAAGTGGTCATTAAATGGACATACAAAGCGTCTAGGTTAGTAGGTAACCAGCAATCCAAACCCAGTTTGCCTTATAATTACATAGAAAAAAGATCAAAGAAATAACAGACATGGAAAATGAAAAGTGGAAGGCCTTGAGAGTATTTTACTTCATGCCCAAGACTCGCGAATAGAAATCCAAGCTGACCTTCGGGTCTTTGACTCTGAGCATCTGAAATCCAGAAACCCAAAAAAACAACTCTAATTTAGGAATTCAACAGAACATATAATTGGAGAAACGAAAGGAGCAAATACCCAAGTTTCAGATGCCTAAAGTTAATTAGAGAATAATTACTTCACGAATTTGCTTACCGTCTGCTGCAAAAAATACCCTTTTGTAGCATCGTCTGGCTTGTCACTAAGCCCTGGATTGTTGGCAGGAATCTCTTTACCTTGGCTGGCCATGGTGGCAAACGTTTTCAATCTATGCTGTTGTTTTTGCTGCTTCACAAGTCAAAATGCGAGACTCTTAATTCAGCAGAAAGAAACAAGGCGGGAAAAATCTGCAATCAAGTGATATAAACAATGAACAACTGTTCAAACATTGTATACGCATGCAAGCTCAGAGTTTGAGGTGGTCACATTAAAAGATGTAATGAATTTAGGGGCAGGGAAAGCATGTCCGAAGTTGGAACTGGTATCGGCGGATGAAATAGCAAAAGCAGCGGGAGGGCAGGTAGAAAGCAGGAGACGAGAATGACGGATTGGAAGGAGGAGCCGAGCTGCGGAGATAGCCATAGCCATTAGATTAGGAAACTTACAATTGATCGTGATAAAAACTAATGCCCACACAATGCAAGTGTCAATTCTTGATGGATGGATAGTGAAGTAAAATATTGTTCAATATTATTATTGAGTTCTCTAGGAGGAAGTTGCTGATTGAATATCTATATTGGTTGGTGGTATGTGCATATCATAGCATATATGTGTTAGACGTCATTAAGTTTTTCGGTTTTCGGTTGATGATTTAATTTTTTGTAGTTTAAAATTATGTCAAAAATGGTGAAAAAGTTATTTTCTACCAATTTGTTTTTGAGGGTTTTGATATATTTTAAATGGATGGAAGTGATCTCCTTAAAAACAATGTGATATTATTTTAAGTGAATTAAAAAATAGATTAAAAAAATTATATGTTAAATGAATTCATATTAATTTAAGTGAATTAAAAATTATATAATTTTTTGAATTTAAGTTTAAATGAAATGACATGATGTTTTAATGTCTACGAGATTAAAAATAGTCTTTGTTCTCGCATGGTTCGAATTGACAATGGTTAGGTTCAGTTTGAATTTGTATTTTTTTATGAGGTTTACCATTAGGTTGGTCTATATATCAATGTTTTAAAATTCAATCGAGCCAACCGACTTGAACCCCTGCCCGAGCCGGCTCGACACAAAAACTGGTTCAATGGTTGATCTATTACAGAACCGATTGAGTCAATCAATGGTCAGTCTATCACTGAACCGCAACTCGACCAGTTCGATAATAGACCGATCATTGTACTGCTTGTTGTGTCGAGCAGGCCCGTACAAGGGTCGTCTTAGCTGAGTCTGACTTAAACCAGCCAAGCCAATGAAACCCGATCAACGGCGCATTTTTTAGGGAAAGTGGACTCCAAACTTACTTTTTTTTTAAGTTTTATGCTTATGCTGCTACTTCTATAGTCGCAGTTGGAGATGGTGAGGAGGAGGACGAGCCATGGCTTTCCCTATCTAACTCTGATTCAAAGTCTGAGCCAGATGATGTTTGCTTCTCTAACAATAGTGAGTAGTTACTAGTGACTAGTGACTAGTGATATCTTACTTTTGTTGTAGAGGTCATTTAGAGCCTCCTTGGTTATGTGTTTTTGTTTTGTTCTCTATATCATGTATGTATTGGACAGTGCACTGTGTGCCATTTTGATATAATGGATATATTCATGAGCCTACTTTGATCATATGTTATCTTTTCTCTATATTCTAATGCTTTGTGTTTGGAAACATGAATGAAAATCTTTAAAATTTTGTTTTTTCATTATATATATATATTATATAATATTATATATATATATATTATATGTATATGTATATGTATAGTATATGTATATGTATATGTATATGTATATGTATATGTATTACAACAACCAAGTCATTGAAATCAAACCAGTTGAGTTGATACCGAATTGAAGTCGGAGTCAGAGTCGATCCTCGGCCGATTCTGAACCCGAGTTGGAGTTTTAAAACATTGTTATATATATACACACATATTAATTTAAAATGAACTATGGGATAAAATAGTAAGAAATGAACATTAAAAAATAATAATAATAATAATAATAATTATGATATCATGGAAATGGAAACTACAAGGATAAATTACAAGCTTGAGTTGTGACATGAAGTTATGAGTTTTTATCTATGGACTTGGTCAAAGGCTATGAGGTTCAATGAGGTTCGTCGAACCTCAATTTTTTTTTAAGGTTTGTCAAAATTTGAACCTCAAGGTTAAAGTTCGATGAACCTTGAGACATAGTATGGGACCATTACTTCCCTTTTTTCTTCTTTTGCAATTCAATCTTTTTCTTATTCAAATTGATGATGAGTTGGCCCAACCTTCCAATAATCCCCTCGCTAAAAAGACAATGCTAAGAAATGCATGCTAACATATCCTCATAACTTGCTCTGATGTCTTTGACTATCACATTCCAAAATGAAATGTTTTTCCGATTCCACTGACCCAGACGTACAAAATGTACACAATCGTGCTTCCCAAACTTCCTTAGGTCTTTTCCACCATCTTGTTTCACACCGAAGTTGATGCAAGTTGGTTCTTAATTGGGCAATAAGAACCTTTTCCCTCCACGGAATGCTAGCTCCATTGAACTCTTTTTGTTGTAGATCACACGTAGGGTTGAATTCCTTAATGCAATACTTCTTCTTTCTACCCAACTCTTTTCCCCATACCCATTTACTAAACTTCTCCGTAGCAAAATTCTTTAGCTCCTTGTTATTTGTGGGACAGGCATTGAGGTAGATATTCCATTTTTACATCCATGTGTAGTTTTGTCTCATCCATGTTTTCTTTCTTTCACTCATGCCTTCATTACAGATAACATTAGGCCATCTACCTACTCCCATTTGCTCAATTATTTTTAGATATCTTATGATTTGCACCATAGCAATTGCTTCGATGGGAGTTGCTCTTGTTTCACTCAACATTATCTCATAAGGTACTGAACTTTTTATTTTGAACTTGCTCATGATCAAGCATTTTTGGATTTTCTCAATTTGTTTCCATTTTGAGACTAGGGTGCTCCTAGCCCACAATTCACACCCATATAGCATCACTAGACAAACTAGGAGTCCAAAAAGCACTTTAATCATTTTCCAATCCCATAACTTTGCCTCTCTACATTTGTTTTGAAGAGCATATAATGCTTTCCACCCTCCTAAAATTCTCTTCTTTTTGCAGTCCTCTCAATTAAGTTTGTTGTTGAAATCAATCCCAAGGTATTTGTACTCATTTACTTCTTCAAGAATGTTGCCTTCAAAGAATAACGTATGTTGTCTTTGTTTCCTTTTATTAGAGAAAATCATTATTTTGGTCTTGCTAGTATTGACTTGCATCCCCACTGCTCTACAAAAACGCTCAAGGGCATATAGGTGCATCTGCAATCCATGGGCTGATTTAGAAATCAATACAAGATCATTAGCATATAAAAGAAGCTTTATCACAAACTCCCCCAACTGAACACCATCTCCACCTTGCAGATTTAGCCACTCGTCCAGTTTATCAATATATAAACCAAAAAGAGTAGGGGATAGAGGGCAACCTTGCTCGACTCCAACGTCACTTCTAAAGCTTTCTAAAATACCCATTGAAGTTCTAATTTTGACTTTCACCTCTTCATAAAGTCTATGGACAACGACTCTATAATGTAAAGGAATTTCAAGTTCTTCCATCCTATGCCATAACTTATCTCTAGGGATTGTGCCAAATGTCTTTTTGAAGTCAACAAAGCAACATAATACTTCTTCTTTGTCCTCCCAAACCTTTTCAATAATGTGTCTCAACATGATACCATGATCTACTGTAGAATGCTTCGGCCTAAAACCCGCTTGTCCTTTTTCCCTCTTTTCTTTTACTTTTGTCCACTTACTGATTATATTTTCTACCATGCTACCGAAAAAAGCTTTGCAAACAAAGGATTTATCATAATGGTTCTATAATTGGAAGGATTATTAATGTCTCCACTTTTAAAAAGGGGTATTGTTAGGTTAGTTGTCTAGTCTCTTGGGAATCCTTGCTGAATGATGTTGTTGAATATTTCCATTATGTGTGGTGCAAGAGTGTTCATTCCCCATTTTAGATACCCTGCTTGAAGTTCAACCAAGTTCTTTGTCTTTCTTGTTTTCAGCGTCTTAATTCCAATCTCCACCTCTATAATGTGATTCACAATGATTAGATAAATGGCTCTTTCGGAACAATCACATCAGTATTTTTGGGATCAACATCTCCACATTATTTATTTCTCTTGTTAGATCAGGTCTGTCAGGCCAAGAGTAACTCCAGTTTGGCAGAAAATTGATACGATTTATTCCATTAGGTAGCTATTGTTATATACAAAGAATGTGACTGCTCAATTCATCCTCTTGATGACTGTTCACATTCCAAATTCACCCAATCGCAGAGGATTAGGTGTCAACATTCCCCCCCCTTAATCTGAAGGGATGTTGGTGAGTCCAAGCATCGTTCTGAACCTTTCAAGCTTTTCTCTTACAAGCGCTTTGGTGAAGATGTCTGCAATTTGCTCATTTGTGGAACAATGACGGAGATGGATTGTTTTGGCCTCAACATGATGTCGAATAAGATGATATTTAGTATTGATGTGCTTTGTACGATCATGGAACTTTGGGTTCTTGGCCAACTTTATTGCAGATGTGTTGTCAATCATGAGTGGAGTTGATTGTACTTGTTTTACCTACAAATCTTCAAGAATTTTCCTGAGCCACACAATTTCTTTCATTGCTTCAACTGCTGCCATGTATTCTGCTTCTATTGTGGAATCTGCTGGAACTGATTGTTTGCGTGATCTCCAAGAGATAGCTCTTGATCCAAGACTCATAGCATATCCTGAAGTAGATACTCCAATTTCTTTGTCTCCATCGAATTCTGAATCAGAGTATCCAATCAAGCTGAAGTCGTCCACCTGTGTATACTTGATTCCAAGTTCTTGAGTTCCCTTCAAGTACCTTAGAACTCTTTTTGCAGCAAACCAATGTCCCTCACAAGGCTTTTGCATAAACCTGGAGAGGATTCCAACAGCAAATGAAATGTCTGGTCTGGTAGTAGTGAGGTAGATGTGACTTCCTACAAGCTGTCTATATTTTGTTGCATCCTCAAATTCATTTCCTTCAATAGATGTGAGCTTTAAGTTTTGTTCCATTGGAGTAGTGAGAGGATTGCATTCTGTCATGCCAAACCTGTTTAACAAATCTCCAATGTATTTCTTTTGAGAAAGAAATATGGACTTTGGATGTTGGGTTACTTAAATGCCAAGATAGTAATGAACTAGCCCAAATCAGTCATTTCAAAACTTTTCCCCAATTCTTTCTTGATGGATGCAATATAGCTTTCATTGTTCCCTGTCATTAAAAGATCATCTACATATACCACAAGATATACAACTGTGTTGCCAACTTTCTTGACAAATAAAGTTGCATCCAAGATCAAAATGATTGAAGTTGAGTTTCAGAAGATGCTCAGTTAGCTTTTCATACCAGGCTCGTGGTGCTTGTTTGAGGCCATACAAGGACTTCACAAGTTTGCATACTTTATGTTCATGTCCTTTCCCAGCAAATCCTTCAGGCTGGGACATAAAAACATTTTCTTTTAGATCTCCATTCAAGAAGGCAGTTTTTACATCCATTTGATGGACTTTCCAACCGTTCTGAGCTGCTAGTGCAAAGAGTGTCCGGATGGTGGCCCATTTTGCTGTGGGGACAAAAGTTTCCTCATAATCGACCCCTTCCTTTTGTGCAAAACCTTTTGCCACAAGCCTAGCTTTGTGCTTGTCGAGTGAGCCATCAGCTTTGTACTTGTTTTTGTAGACCCACTTGCAGCCAATTGGTTTGGTTCCAAATGGAGGATCAACCAGCTTCCAAGTGTCGTTCTTTATGAGGGCATCATACTCCTTTTGCACTGCTTCTTTCCATGCATCATGAGAAGCAGCTTTTTAAAGGAAGTTGGTTCAAAATCTGTAGACAAGTTCAATTCACAATCATAAGAAACATCCATATCAACAGGTGAATTAGAGTCATCTACATCACCTCCATTTTGCCGATTTGAATTTCTGGTTCCTATTTTTCCAATTTCATCAGGATGAACACTTTCAAGTGTCTTTGTCAGCCACTTGGGGGACCTTTCTGAGATGGTCCAGGCTGCTCTATTGATTGAGTTGGGAGTGAATCAAGATTGAGTCTCCCAATTCTATCAATTACATCACTTAAAGAATCATCCGTTGTTGGAGTTTCAGACGAGGGAGAGTATTCTTCGGAAGAAGATTCCACATGTTGATCTAGTATAGGAATCCCCCTTCAAGATGTGGAATTTGATTCTCAAATTCTTGAAATGATTTCGTTTTTGTGAATCTATCCAAGCGATCAAGTTGCCGCTCAACAACATTGTCAGATTTGGATGATTCAAGAAAAATTACATCTCAAGATATAACAAACTTTTTATTTACTTCATCATAGAGGCGGTATGCTTTGGAGGTATTTGAATACCCCAAGAAAATACACTTACGACTTCTAGCACCAAGTTTGTTTCTATGTACCTTTGGTATCAAAGCATAACAGGTGGAACCAAAAATCCTGAGATGTTTGACCGAAGGAACATGTCCATACCACAATTCATAAGGAGTCTTGTTTCTTATAGCAATAGATGGACATCTATTCTTTATATATGCAGCACATAGAACAACATCAGCCCAAAACATTATCTTTACATTTTTGAAAAAAAGCATGGATCGTACCATATTCAAAATTGTTCTGTTCATTCTTTCAGCTACACCATTCTGTTGGGTATTATAAGGCACAGTTGTTTGATGTTTAATCCCATGTTGGCGAAGATATTGTTCAAATTCATTTGATGTATATTCTTTTCCATTATCAGTGCGAATAGACCCAATATGAGATTGTGCATCATTTTCAATGCATTTATGAAAATTCTTGAATGTTTGAAAAACATCAAATTTGTTCTTCAATAGACAAACCCAACACATTTTGGTGTAGTCATCAATAAATGTCATGATATATTTATTTCCATTTGTAGAAGAAACAAGCATTGGACCACATAAATCTGAATGAATGAGTTCAAGTTTTCTATGTGCTCTTGAATGTGAATCATAAGATTGTTTGCTATGCTTTCCTAGAATGCAAGCATCACATTGCTTAAGTTTTCTAGGAATTGTAGGCAAACCAGCCATTTTCTTCAATAAGCAGAGACTGTCATAGTTTAAATGTCCAAATCTAGCATGCCATAATAAACTTGATGGAAGTGTACCTTCTTCATGATGAGAAATATATGAGAAATGTTGTGCATGCGCAGATGTTCCTTGCAGTTTGAAAAGCCTTTCTTCTTCTATTCCCCTCATGACAAGTGAGTGATGAGATGCTTTTCTTACCTCAAGCTTGCCATCAAACGTATGAATGGAGTGACCTTGCTGGCGGATGTGGACCAAGGACAACAAGTTTCTCTTGAACTGTGGGAGATATAGAACATGATCTAGAAGAAAGTCTAGAAGACCAGGCAGTTTAAGCTTGATTGTGCCAAGCCCTGATGGCTTGATTTTTGATTTCTCTGCAAATTATATTGCTCCATCAACATTGTCAGTGAAATCTTCAAAAAATATTTTCTATGAGTCATGTGGCAAGTTGCTCCTGAATCAAGCAACCAATCATTTTTCCAAGAAGCAAGTGAAGCATTAAATAAATCTTTGTTTACTCCAATGTCACATTGTGCCACAACATAGTGAGCGGATTCAAGTGCTTTACCTTTGTTTGTATCATCAATTTTACCTTTCTCTTGGTTTCTTTTCTGCTTAATTTTGTCCCATGGTAGCTTGCATGTAGAGGCATCATGTGATCCATTTCTTTTGCAGTGTATGCAGTGCAAATCTACCTTTTCTCCTTGAGAATGCCTACCCACCCTACCTCTAAAATATCTTCCTCTTCCTCTTTGTCCACCTCTTCCTCTTGTAGAATCTTGAGCAGGATGCTTTTCTTTATGAGCAAGGCACACAACCTCTTCAGAAGATTTATGGGCTGTCTTCTTTCCAAAAGCTTTCTCTCTTTCAGCAAACCTTTTCACAAGAGATTCAAAGGTTATATCTTTGAGATTTCCATTTGCTTGTAATGACTCAAGATAGTTTGAGTAAGTAGGATAAAGTGCCTTGACAAAAGTAATAAGAGGAATATCCAATTCAACTTTAATGGATTTGATATCATGCGTTATAGACTTTACTTCAGATGCAAGAGCAAGAGGATCATTATTTTGCAGTTCAAGAGTGAAGAGTTTAATCATGAGTTGAACAACTTCGAGTGCAGAATGTGAGTCATAGAGTTCTTTCATGTTTTGTAAGGCTTCAAAGGTATTTGAATATGACGAAATATGGAAACTCACCTCTTCATTTACAAATGTTGTGATTAATGCATAAACTTTACTGTTCTTGTTTTCCCAAATGATGAGCTCTTTGTCTGAGGTAGGTTGTACTGGTTCGTTGTCTCCATCTTTGACACACACTCCTTTCTACAACTCATTGAAAATGAGAGCATGTTTTATCATCCAAGACCATTCAGGGTAGTTATCCTTGCCAGTGAGAACTACTCCCACCATGGATATGATTGAATGTTCTATAAAAAAATACTTCTACTGATAGAAAAATACTTCTGCTGAAAAAACTATATCAAATGCAGACCAGAGATTTGTCATTTCTATTTATACATAGGCTTTGTGCATGACTGAATTCCTCAAAGCTAGGTCTCTGCCTAGAATTTCGAAACAAATGGAAATGAACTTGACACCTATGGCTATATGTGGTCTCAACTGCCCAATTATTCAAGAAAATAGTGCCAACTATTAAAGCAATAGTCCTTTTATTTTATACCAGTAAGCACATGTGGGAGCAACTACTCTTTGCCTTTTTGCTTAGCACCGCCAATCTCCTTTGTGCGCGTTATAGCCATCAGCCTGTTCCATCGACATCTTGGTCTAAGTTATCAAGAAGTCGAGTATGAAAATCAAATTCTTCATTGACAGCCAGTGCAATGTGCTTGATGCTTATTACAGTCTCCTCTAGTAAATTACAACTGTCAACTTTAAGAAAACAGGCGCATTGTGTTGTGAGGGGATTATATGGTAAGGCGGTGCCACTGTATGGTCAGATTTCGAGCAGTGGTGGACACAACATTATATCTCAGGTAGAGGCGTATTGGGTATACCAAGGTATGGGAATCTTTTCCCAGAGAAATAGCGGAAATCGATATTAAACCGTGGGAGAGTTTGGAAGTAAACCGTGGGAGAGTTGAGCGATATTACACATGAGTAATGAACAACAGAGGCAACGTGGTATCAACCTGGAGTATTAACAACAAAGGCAGTGTGGTATTAATCCGGAGTGTGGTGCTATGAAGAGCGATCAGACCGGATGCTGCGAGATTGATTACAATGGCGGTGTGGTGCTCAACGTTGTTTGGAATATTTTAAAAATGCATATGACAGCATAATGTGGCGAGTTAAGATAGTAAAATGGAGCAAGAGCGGATAGGTATGTTAATGCACAACACCTTTCTTTTTCTTATGAAACGTTCATGGACAGTCCAGACAACGCAGGTAAACAGTGTTTAGACCTGGCAGCGACTATGGAGGGAGCAAGTTTGTATAAATGGAATATGGTAGATAGAGGGCGCAACTAATTGTATGGAGGAGCAGCGTAGGTATATGAGAGAAGATGAGGGAGTTACAAGGGACAAGAGCTAAAAATGAGCTGGCTCTGATACCATGTCAAGCCAGGCAGTAACTCCATAAGGAAAAAATGATTCAACTGTTTTATTCCTTCAGGTAGGTCTTCATTATATACATGAGGGAGAGACTATTCAGTTCATATCCTGATGACTGTTCATATTTCCTATTTATCTATTTACATTAATTCACCCAATCATAAGGATTAGGTGTCAACAACAACTTTCTAGAATTGAGCACAAAAGTAATAGATTTATTGGACAATTGCCATTGTGTGGATGGCGAGTGGCCTAGTGATGGCATGTGCATGTGTGTTTGAATTGATGCCAAAATTCATGTTGGGGAGATGTGTTGGATAGTTTGAATTGACTAACTATTGACATGAGTAGTGCCTAACTATTGTCAAAAGCATTTACTAATTGTTGGCAATAGTGTTGGCATTAATGTCAACCAGACTAGCTTCGATGCTTGTTGCAGGAGATGTTGGCAGTGATGGCCTAGGAGGAATCTCATGATAGTTGCAAGCTTCATGAAGAAAATAGTCATATTAGAAGGCTTATTAGAGAAACCATAAAGTGATTATTACAGTGATGGACTATATGGAAGTCCATGGTAGCTACAGGCTTCATGTAGAGGATGACCTTGGTGGTTCTGAGTTCAGTTGTCCAGAAAGTCAAGGAGAAGAATAATGGCAGAGAGTTTAGAGCCATCTTAGAGGTAGTCAATGGGCTAAAAACCTATATCAAACACTCTCCATTGGAAATTTCTCTGGAATATATTTCCAACGATATGTGGAATTCCAAAAATGGACTCCTAGATTAAGCATTATGGCATGCCGATGATCAAGGACTTGAAGTCCTAAGAAGGCTGGAATATCAAAGGTGCAGGATATCAGAGATCGAAACATCAGAGTATCAACGCATTGACGATCAGAGGTCATCATATTGGCACATCAACAATATGAGCATATTAGTGCATCGATGATCAGATGTCAGAATATCGGTGATCAGAAGTCAACATATTGGTGCATCGATGGAGTGAGGTCAACGTATTGCGCAACAGGAGATCAGAACCCCAAAGATCAACGTACCGAAACATTGAAGTGTTGGAGGTCAACGTGTTGGTTATATTAGAATATCATAGGTGTGATACGTCAGAGCAAGTTGTATTAGTTGTTGGAGGATATCAAAATCTCAGAGATAAATGTATCAGAACATCAACATATTGGATATCGCAATATGATAACTTTTTGAACTGAGGAACCTTTAAAGTATTCTAATATTGATCAATTCAAATAAGCCTTTAAAAGCACTAAGGAATGCCAAAGGATGATTAGAAAAGTATTTTGGTGAAAAACCAAGGTTGATGGGTCCTCCTCTCTCTCCTTAACAGGACACATGGTAGGATATGATTGGCTCCAAGAAGGATGCATGGGAACATTTCGATTGGCTACGATAAGGACACATGGCAGTGTCTAGTTAGCTCTAATAAGGTACAATGGTAGTTGACATCATAATGACATGGCAGTATGGCAGGACACGTGGTAGGAAAATTTAACTTGATCGAGTAGGTTATTGGGACAAAACCGGGTGACACATGTCACCACTAAGGAGTCACAATATGGAGTGATGACGTCATATTGGAAGTCAGAAATCAGAAGGGCTTCCGAGATTAGGTTGTCGCATGGTCATGAGAGGTCAAAGAACCATGGGAATAGAGAGGTTAACAAAGGGAGAATGACCCTCAGTAGGAGTCTGAAGGCTTAAGCACCATAATGCTAAGTGGTAGTTCATAAGCAATGGTCCTATGGTGAGAGCTGCACTATGAGGGCTAAGCAAAAGGAGATCAACAATCAGAGGATTAGGATATCGGAACTTCAGAACACTTGGTTATTGAAAAAGTTCTAATAGAGGGAGATTCTGATATTGGGTAAACTCTTGGTCATGTAAATCCATAGAGCCAAGTGCATAGAGAATAGAAAAATAATATTGCCCGGGGAAGGAACATTGCACTATAGTGAAGATGCGATGTGAAATGTCTCTAATATCATAGTACAAAGAGTTAAAGGTGTATGGGCCGACAGTTGTGAGTTTGATGTAGCAATGGAGGAGTTGGTCTCAAGAGTAATGGTGATTTTCAGAGATCGATGGGTAAAGGTAGCAGGGACCATGATATTTGGGAAGGAGTGTTGGGTTTGCCTTAAGGTCATCTAAGAATTAATTTCTCATCATGGAGCTCCATGCAGCAAGGCGATGAAGGAATGCAAGGTTGATCATTGTTTTTGCACTCTAAGAAGAAACATACAGGAGATGCAACAAGGATAAGGAAGGTCATGCTCAATTACAGTTGAGAAGCCATTTCAAAGGAAGGCCAAGTTGCGTGAAACCATGAATAAGCATCGAGACCCTCAGTGACAAGAATGTTGTTCACAAAGAGGATTGGGCCTCATTGTAGTGTGTACATGGATTGAGAATTAATTCTTAGTATGGATAAATTGTGAATATCTCATTATCATGGTCAATGTCGTGGCAAAGACAAAGGAAGATGAAGAAACAAAATGGAAGAGCTATGTCGAGGTACACTCACACATTTTGAATGCAGGACAAAGTGCAACATCGATCAGGAGGCAATAGAGGAACACAACCTAGGAGCTCATGAAAGGTAACATAGTGGCCAGAGAGCTAAGAATAAATGCCCTGAGTGTGTACACTATTGTGTAAGGCTGAGTGAGGTCCTATTCTATAAAGAGAGGCCAAGAGTGGCTATGAATGTAAGATACCCCGAGATCTGCGCTGCTATGAGTAGGGCAAAATTTTCCTGTGTGTTGTGTGTTAGTCAGAAGTTGTGTGTGTTGTTTGAGCAAGGTAAAATTCCCCTATGCTACGTGAGGAAGGCCGAAAGTGCCTATGTTTCGAGAAAGGCTGAAGGTCCCTATGCAAGAGAAATAAGGTTAAGATTTGTTTGTGTGTTTTGGATAGAAAGAGGTCAAGAGATGATTGCATGGTGATGAAGAACAGAGATAAGAGAGATGCGCAGATAGTGACGAGTGACTAGTGTTGAGAAGATTAGTGGGCTACTTTAGAGTAAGCAGAGTGAGTAGAGAACAAAGCTGAGATCAGGCATAGTGGCTGCCAATTATAGAGAACATACAATTCTTATTTGATTGTGGGTTGGTTCTTGCATATAGGAAGTTGGTACTTCCATCTCTAGTGGGTGCTTGAGAAGGCTTGGGGGTTGTTGCCTCGTGCAAGTTGGGTTCAAAAAAATCTGATATGCAAGTTGGTGCTGCAAAAAATCCATGATTGGTGTTTCACATGGTGCTTCTAGTAATCTAGACAAGTGTCTACAAATAGAGGGGGTTTGTGCTTCCTGTTAGTCAATGATTACAAAAAATCAAAGGGAGTTGGTGCTTCCTAGGAGTGGGTGCACACAGAATAGATTAATGTAATAGAGTAGGTGTTGTTATTTACATCAATAACAACAACAAGATTTAGTGGTTTTTTCCCGAAAGGGTTTCCATGTAAAATCATTTGTTTCATGTGTGTGATTCTCATGGTGTGTGCTTGTCTTTTGATTTCATATTGTTACTCATTATATGGATGGTTTCCAATTTTGAATGAGAAATGTAAATTAGCATAAAAGTTTTAAAATTATCATTAATATTTATTCATCCCCCCTCTGAGTATTATCATTGTTTCCAAAATTGGTATGAGAGCCAAGTTCATGAATAGCTTAATCACTAGAAAGTAGATCAAAGGGAAACAATGGGTAATAAAGTTTCACTAACAATAGATGGAGTTCCATTCGTAAATGAACCAGACCATGGGCTCGATTATGAATTTTAGGGGATTTTAGTGTTGGAATATTTACTAACCTTGTATGTTGACATGTGGCACTATGTTATACATAGAGAAAAGAATGAGTTGAATGTAAATGTCAAGGAGGTCATCATGAGAGGGCTATCTAAGTTGGATGTCGTTAAAGTGAGGCATTATGTGTTAGTAATGGAAGTGATGGACAAACTACAATTTTGGTATGGTAGAGATAGCCATATGGCACAAGAAGAGGCTAAGGAGCCCTCCTACTCTAGAAATGAACCAGAACATTGAGAAGTTGTTACTCATCACACTCTTGTTTATGAGCAAGAAGTCTCTAAAGAGAGACCATGCTACTTAGAAGATAGCACCTTTGGTACTGAATAAAAGGATCTAGATGAAAGGATATTTTCTAGAAATAGGTTGACCTTGGCTCTAAACAAGGTCAAGGACCTATCTGAGGCAAATCTCAAGCAAGAGGAGAAATTAAAAAAATATGAGCTTGAGAAAGAGAAGTTGAACAAAACAACAGTTGAACTAAATTCTCAACAAGAAGAGGCTATTAGACTGACTAGTATGTTAACCAATTAGCTGAGTGAAAAGGAAGCTTGTTGTGGGAGACTAAAAAATGAAGTGGTCTCGTTCGGACATGACTTAGAAAAGTCAAAAATAAAGTTGTCTCAATATCAGAAGCTTGAGGGGAGCACAAAGGCCTTGGAGGATACTCTTGTTGAGCAAAGATCGCTAGTCATCAAGGTTGGTTTTGGTTTCAAGGAAAAACCAAACTCCAAGATTGTGAAGCCTGAAGGGTAAACTTTTGATGTAAATGGAGACCAAGATTCCAATAAGAAGGAAGAAAGAAAGGTTGTGGGAAAACATCAACAACAACAGAAGAAGAAAAGGCATCACTAGAAGGCTAAGAAGTAGTAGCATGAAGTGAACAAAAGAGGGCAAGGCCATTGCAAGAAAGCATTTATGGAATTAATGCAAACTGTCATAGAACACACATAAAGAACCAGGAGAGGACCCTTCCTTCTCAATGAAAGATATTTCAAAGAAAAGGTAACCTCTATCAACAAAATCCTTTTTATGGGTTTTATTTTTCTTACCATAATTTTGGACATAAAGACATAGATTGTAGATGGCATGTAAGGAGACAAGATGTTTTGGGTAGAAACAACAGAGCAATGCACAAAAAGGCTCAAAGAAGGCATGTTGGCTGCAATAGAAATTTTTAAAAAGTGTTGTCAAAAGGAGTAACTCATCTACCCCATTCTTAGGCCAAATCAAATGATACAATTGTGGCAAATTTGGGCACAGGGAAGCTTGTTAGAGGCTTGGGAGTTCAAAGCATACCTTCTAGGCAATGTGAGAAATGAAGCGAAGAATATGTTCAGTGCTCTATGTTAGAAGAGCAAGATGAGAAGAGTAGGAAGAAATTAGAAGAATGATCCTCTTACCCATGTGATGGACCCCTCTATAAGGTAGAAAGGCTCCAAGTGGATATGGGTAAAGAAATAAGAGTTGAAAGAAAATTTTCCTCTACCCATATGTTGCTACGAAGAAGCCCAAATATGGGAAAAGAAGAAGCTGGAGAACAGTTCTTCTAAGAGGACCTGACCATTGAAGGTCTCAAGGAAGAAGGGGGATGATCTTCTTAGAGGGAGTAGATCCTCTGTTTCTCTTCAATGAAGAAAGAGAATGGCCTCAAGGGAGGCCGAATAAGTGAGATGCAAGAAGTCAAGGAGAATGAACAGAAAGGTGCATCTGATTGATGAAGGTATGGTTGTGTTTTCTTGTTGATTACTAGAATATATTGGTTCATTTTGAGTGTATCAACATTGAAAGGAGGAGTCAAAGAAACATGAGAAGTACAAAACAATATCTTATGTTGTGGGAAGAAGATGGGTTGTAGTGGAAGTGTGGAATGACAAGAAGCTCACAATAAATTTAGGTCCACATGATTAGTCGCCACGCAGAGGTAGGAAAGTTGTTGCAAGAGTTAAAAGTGCATTGGCTCAAGGGGAGCTACATTGATAAGTAGTAGCATGCAACAATGGGTAGCCTCAGAAAGGGATATTGTTAAAGAAATGAAGGGTTTGCACCTTGGGTCAAATACCCTTATTTCATTTAATTTGTGAGTTTGATTATACAAAGCAGTCTTGTGTTCATGAAACATAAGTGGTGCAAGAATTTCATGTCCTTTAACCCTTAATTGGTATCGCTATGTGAATTGGCTGTGTTGGGCTCAAGATGACTGACCTTGTGTGAAAATGAAAATTTATTTTTGACAAAAGAAATATTAGAGTTTTCCTAGTACAATGCTCCATTTGTATCATTTCCTTTGGTGCAATTGGTATAAGAAGCAATCCCTATTGTATGAGAATGATCTCAAGGGGAGAAGTGGAGATGCTAAAAAATGTGAGCACAGTCTCAAAAGCAGCAACAACAATGAAGTGTGAGCCAAAATGCTGTTAAGAATTTACTGCACAACATAAATAATTACTGAGAGGAATAAATATAAAATTAACCAGCAATAACCATAAACACATAAATACACATGTTTATCCGGGAAAACCCCAAATCCGGGGAAAAACCCAATCATAATGAAATTTCATTATCCTTGGCCAAAACCCTAGCCAATCCGACCAAGTGAGCCTTCACCACTCACCTCCAGGCCATACATTACAATGAAGTCCTTCCAGCATTTTAAAGGCTCCATTACATATAATACCACGGGCAGAATACCATGGGTGCACAATACCATGTGCCCCAAAACCATTACTATTTAACCTCATCAAATTTGACTCTATCCTGAGTCAAGTTTACCTAACAATTTTTCCCCTTAAACTTGACTTGGGGTTCCTTGACTAACTCCAGCCAAACCTGCTAAGTGAGACAATCTCGCTCACTCTAGCTCTTACCCCCCTCAAAGTTTTTACTCGGGATATTGTTAACTTGACATCCCCCTTATCACCTAGGTCTAACCCAGACTTTACCGGTGATCACCGAGGGTTACAAATGCCTTACCAGGTCTTACAGTAGTATGCCCATTTACATGCAATAATTTTGACTTCATTAATTTAATTTTATTTTTATTGCTGCTGCTATTCTGACCCATCCTCTCTCAATATGATTTGCTCATTTTATTCTTCATATCGTGACAATGTTTCTTTCCATCTTTAGACTTGCAGCCCACAATTTCTTTTTTCAGTCGCCATATATATTATCTATTTCTATGGCGATCGAAGTCAATGCCCCCATATTCTGGCTCATTTATTGTTTAACGTGAAGGAGAACCAATGTCTATTAAAATAAATATCAAAAATATCTCTTCCGCCGCCACATCAACAAACCTGGGCTCTGAGTGAAGCCCTGCAATGAACCACAGAAACCGGGGTTCTTCCGCCGCAGCATAAACAAACCTGGGCTCTTGTTGAAGCCCTCCAACGAACCCCATAAACCTGGGTTCAGCGGCCCCAGATCCGGGATGCCCGCTCGACGAACACATATACGCAGGTTTTCGCACTTGCTTCAGACGGAATTTCGCATTGTGGTTTTCGAACCCCAGACACGCGTGCTCAGGGTTCTCCCTTCATGAGGGTTGGCCGGTGCTTCGACAATCCATACACACGCCTCGCACTAAACTTGAGATCTACACCTTTATGGAAGCACACAACCACTGAATCTACATCTTCAAACATCAGAGGGGACAGATCTAATCAAATCATTCTCTTTCCACAGTCGTGGTAACAATCCTGTCCCGTCATTTCTCTGGCACACTTTCTTTTGCACCGATCACATGATATGCGCACCTAACGCGCACAGGTACCCAACATCTTATTTTCCCTCGGTCAATCCAAAGATTGCAATACACAACTCTCAACCCGATTTGAACTGGCCACAAGAACTATAACATCTCACACATTCAGCGTTGGCATAGTGGCCAATCTGAGCATTTCTAGAACCTTGTTCTGGCTACATTTAGATTAGGTTTTGAAGCCAAAAATAAATCCTTCGCTGCATAGGCGTACATTCGAATTCCAAACCCTTAACCATGGCTCTGATACCAATTGTTAAGAATTTACTGCACAACATAAATAATTACTGAGAGGAATAAATATAAAATTAACCAGCAATAACCATAAACACATAAATACACATGTTTATCCGGGA